>JBCEWB010984427.1:0-15166 GCA_039654565.1 Peronia peronii | reverse complement strand
CCCCAACCCCCCACCCACCCACCTATAACAGAGCAGAGAAAGCTGCCAGATTTAGCAAAGAGAAAGATGACAGAGCGAGAGCGGCAGAGGAAGCAAAGAAGAAAAAGCTGTTGGAACAACAAGCGGCACAGGCGGAGGAGCAAGCCAGGAGAAGGTAACTCCCTTATGCCATCTTGTCGACATTGTTTGTCATGGAGACGCTGAGGTTAGAGATGAAGTTGGTTGTTATGTTGTTGCATTAGTTCAGTGTGGTCTAGATCTTTCTGGCCCCCCCCTCAGGGGCCAGGGGTATATAGTTCTTTGCTCCCACCTGCAGAAGGTGAAAGCCCACCATTGGTGAGGTGTCTCCCAGGAAATGCCATGGTCGACGTTCCAGGGGTGACATATTTTATTTGTCTCCTTGCTTCTGTCTTCTGTCCCGCTTTCTTTCCTCTCTTCTTCTTGACATGTAAACGTATCTTACCGTGTTCTGCACAATATAGCCATGATCGTGCTGATAAGCCGTTAAACCCCAACTCAAAACTGCAGATCTTTTTGTGTGTGTAGCATAGACATGAAAGATTTTGTTTTTCTTCCTCCATGTAGTGTAGCTCTTTATTATTTTACAAGGATGTTATGTCATTCATTATGTCACATGAATGGACAGATCTATCTTTCAGAATCATACTCATTAGTAGCTTTCACTATCAACTCTGGGATCTGTTTGTGGTATTGTGTCTCTTTCACCTCTGGTGTCTGTGCTGTAATGGGAGATGGTTGTGACAAGCCGTATTACTTTCCTTTGACAGACAAAAGAGGTGTTGAACAAGCAGTGTAAAGAGGGAAAAATATCATTACTTCATGTCATTTGAAAGACTGATGACCAAAAAATTTGATAAAATTGTAACAGTAAGAAAAAAATACTCTCTTTATACCATAATTTTTACACAAATTTTCATTTTGTAGATCTATTTTTCAAGCAAGAGACACAAAATTGATTTTTTTTTTTTCGTCTTTACACTGCTTGTTTGACACTTTAATTCTGGTAAAGGAAAGTAGTAAGACTGGGTACAACAAACTCCCATTGGGATGAACCTTCAGAATCTTCCTTTTCTACAGAATGTATTTGTCAGTTCAAGTGGTTTAGAGCTGATGTGAATGGTTTCTGAGTGTGCCTGCATATCTAGATCAAGGCAGTGGAAATATCTATACATTCTGTTTTTCATCTTCTCATGGTCAGTGACATTGCTAGGATTCAGTTTCGCATGCCGGATGGCTCATCAGTCACTCAGCAGTTCCCAGCCACTGACAACTTTGCTTCTGTAAACCAGTTTATCACACAGGTATGGCTAGTCTCTCGTGTGGTTCGGCAATGATTTCTTTGTTTTTTGTTGAGATTTAGAAACACTCAAGCTGTACCATTCATGTGTCAGTCTCCAGTGAGATGCACCAACAGCCAATATCTAAGCTTATATAGGCCTACCCCTCTACCTTTGTTTAACACCAGAGCTAGGAGTCTCTGTCAATGGAAACTGTTATTCACCAAATTATCTCCCTTTGGCAGACGCAGGGATTGTTCAAACACTATAAAGAAGGAAAAATTTCACTTTTCTCCTTTTTATTGGAGATGTTAGAGATAAAAAAAATTTGACAAATTATTCAGATATGAAGGAAACTTTTTTCTTACTGATACATCATGAATTTTTCAAAACTTTTCATAGTGCACTTTTCCAGCAGAAAGTGCAAGCTTGATTTTTTATCTGCCTTTGCTAAATTGGTTCAACAAAGGCTTGTGTCTAGCAAAGAAAAGTTATTAGGACGGTGAAAACAATCCCCATTAACTGGCATCATTCCTTCTTTTTTTTTTTAAATTTTACTTGTTTTTTGTTTGTTTGTTTGTTTGTTTTCATGAAAGAAACAGTGGAAAAGGGATAGGAAACAGATGTCAGCTAGAAATAGTCAAAGTTTGGCATGAGACTGGACAAAAATAAGACTAAGGGGATTGGCGGAAATTCTGTAGTTACATTCATATGGGCAAGGACTTTTTTTCTTGCGCCAAAGTTTTTCAGTGCCTTTCTTCTTTACTGCAATCAGAAACAGTTTGAACATTCAGTCATGAAGAGTCTTTTTTTTTCACCATATTCAGCATTTTACTTTCTTCTTGTTTTCGTAATGCTCTGCCAACTTGGATATTATTTTCTCCAACTGATATTATGTTTGCTCTGACTTTGTGGCCTCTTGTCTTTGTGTTATAATTTTTCTTTGTATCATTGTATACTTTGCCATTTTTCAGTTTCTGTATGACTACTAGCATGTTGTTTTTCCTCCCCACTTGCATTTTTCATATTCATTCAATATCTCGCCAGTTATGAAATGTATTGATAGTTACTTTTCAGAAAATCTGTTTAGCCTGTGAACAGTAGACTTCAGTTATGCTTGGTTACATAATCGGGTTTTGTTATTGTTTACTTGGTGTCTCTTTGTTTTGTGTGTTACTTTCTACAAGTACATTCTATCTTTATTTAAAGTTTTCCTTCACCTTTGCCTCAACAGCATATGGGTACAGAGGTGAATTTGTCAATGACCTTCCCGCGACGTACTTTCACTAGAGAAGACCACAATTCCACACTGCAGGAACTACAGCTAGCACCATCTGCTGCCATTCTGGTTATCCCTGTAAGTTGTCTTTGTCCTGATCACATCGTGGTAACACACATCATCCTGCAGGGATCCATAGCCCTCATGGCAGATGAAGTCTGCCATCCAATTTCATTCTTCAGTACAAACCTACTTTACTTAATGTTTTTTTCATCACGGTTTAGATCTACATTTCTATTTTTGACCCCCGTTTTTTGTTCTTGTTTTGTGTGTAAGTAGATCTAGATTTTATAATACAATAATATTGATATGGTTCAAGATAAAAGATTGTGTCATTTCAGAAAAATTGTCTCAAAAATTAATTTTTATTTAGCCACAGCCATTTATTGTACAGTGGTCTCTGCCTAAGAACCCAGTCGGTGGGAGACAGAAAAGGTGGGCTCCTAGGTGGATGGGTTCTTAGGCGGATTGAAAAGTTACGTAAACCGTCTGACCACAGATTGTCTTCACTGCTATGATTAGTTGATCGTTACTGTTAGTTAAAGATTTATCTATGCAAATAAATACAGCCTTCTTCCCTGTGTGTTGTAACACAAGATCTAACAATTCCTGATCTTTTTTAGCGTGTAATTACATCAATACTGCTTAGCATTTAAACGTCAAGTGAGTTGTCACATAACGGTATCATTGTTGAAAATATGATATTGCTATGCTGCCCTACGGATAATCACACGAATGGCGAAAGTGTTTACAGACCGACCGGAGTAGCAAAACAACTGACCAGTCAGGAGGCTAAACTTACTCCACCTTATGCACAGAGCCAATCACAAGTGCTGATCCATGTGTTGTCAAACAAAGAAATGCTCACGGGTTAGTCCACAATGTGGCCAGATCATGCAGTCATACATTAAACATCACTTCCACTCCTTTGTCTACTTGTTCTCTCCACCCCTATCCCCATTTTACTGCATATCTAGTATTGTGCGTTTCTCTCAAGTGGACAATATGATGTGAAATTGCACCATAAGTACTCATGTGTCTTGGCCCAACACTGGGCTCTTAGGCGGATTTTTTATTTGGGAGCAGGTTCTTGGGTAAATTATAGAGAAAAAAATTCTGCTCTGCAGCAGAAGCGGATTCTGAGGTGGACCGGACTCTTAGACGGAGGATTCTTAGGCAGAGACCACTGTATTTAAATAACTGTATTTTTTCAATAATTTCAGAGGGGAATGTCAACGTCGACTGTGAGAAGTTCTAGTGGTATCCTCAGTGTCTCCGGCATTACACAGCTGTTGTTTGCTCCCTTTGTGTTTGTGTGGAACATGATTGCCTCCCTCTTGGGTTTGTCTGGTGCATCCTCCTCTCAGGGTAGCCGGCCAGCTTCTGGGTCACAGCAAGTGTCCACATCAGCTGCCTACGGCGGGGACAGAAACAGAGGAGGGTAGGTTGTAAATACTTAGACTAGTAATGGTGAAGTCATCCATTTTCAGGTCAGATCTGCTGTGTTCTAGCCCTGGTGGAATGTTGCATTTTATTATTACAAAATGTTGTATTTGAAAAACTAAGAATTGCATGCACAAATCCCAAAATGGCAATAAAAAAAAACTACCCCGCTTTGCACAAGTTAACAGAAAAGGCATTTTTGTGACGAGTAAATTTATAATTCAGTTCAATATTAGGAACAATATACAATGAATCTTTATCAATTATTGTAAGAAGTCCTCTGACTGTCCATTGTCCATGAAAAACATCTGAATGGTCCAGATCTCATTTATTTCACTCCTTTTTTCTTTGTCCTCACAAACAGATGATATAAAAAATGACATTGTCAGTCATATATAAAGTGGGAGACAGACAAGACGGTATAGAAAAGCATCAGAAAGAGCTCTGGGCCTCTATTTATTTATGGCATAAAAAAAAAAAGAAAAAATACACAGGGTATTGTTTCTCTACTCCAACTTCAGTGCCTATTCAATAAAATAAGATTCTGCTATACTGAGCATGGGTAAGCTGAATTCGTGTCTGTAGAACTTATAGATCATGACAAAAAATACATAAACACACCATAAAAGGCTTCCTTTTCATTGCCAAATTAGCATTCGGATTTTAAAGAATGGCTCATGTCTCCAGTTGACAGTGATAAAAAAGAAAGAAGAAAAACGTTTGTGTGAGAAAGATGATTTGCACTTTCATTTTGCTGACTGACATTATTAACTAAACATATAGACTAGGATTGTCAGCTTCTTCATGCTATGTATCAGTCTCTTCATTTGTAATGAATGTTTTTGGTCTAGCACTATGTGTTGGGCCTTGCAAAACAGTTGATCACCACCAGATGTAAGGTGAGGTTAAACAATAAGCTATCTGCTGTTTGATACCACTTGTTCTCCTGGACAGATTCCCATGCCTATTCAAGAATGAATTTATCATTAAAGATCTCATAGTGAACAGTAGATCCAGAATACAGTCTAGATTTAAATTCACTTCAGTGGTACAAAGTTTTGGACGAATGTTGAAATTTGGTGATATAAAGGAAATACTGTTCACAATCACTTAAGTATTGATCATGTGTCTTGTCGTTGGACAAATTTGCATTATTTTTTCCTCAGTAAAAATTTTAGAAAAAAAGCACCCACGCCACAACACGGCAAGGGGTAGAAATTGAGGCAGCAACGTGATTACAAGAGATGCATTTTTGGAAGGAAGGAGTATTGAAACAAAAGAATTATGAATACAGTATATAAATTTCAGAGTGTATTGGATCAGTTCTTCTTCATTGAGCTGTTATTAAATTTTGGAAATCCAGTGTAATGTGGGCTACTTGTCTCCTAGATTGGCTCTCTCAATTTTTTTTTTTTTTTTAAATTAAAATTTTTTGTTTCTTTCTTTGCTGGCTGTTTTGGGTTGTTTTTTTCCTCATTCCGTGCCTTTTTTTCATGACAGTGTATTTTCTCATTTCCCTTGAATCTATTTGTGACTTTACCTGCCAATGTAGCAAGAATCAGATTGTTATACAATTTAAATGAAATGTAAATAGAATCACAATATAACTTTAAATGAGATAGGATTCCACTCCACATTTTTTAATTCATATACCAGGGCAGTCAAAAGACCAGCATCGAACTCAAGGCAAGAAGGATCCGTGCGGAGATTCCGCAACGCCCAGGATGATGAAGATGATGATGATAGAAATACATGGAATGGCAACTCTACTCAGCAGATGTAATGAATGGAGGAAGGAAAAAGTTGCTGTTTTTTTTTCTTTACTTTCTTGCTTTCTTTTCTTTTTGCACAGTTGGCTTATATTACATGTATATTAGCACAGTGCACTCTGGATAGCTCAACCTCACAAGGGGAAAGAAAGTTTGATCAAGCTAACTGGGTGTTAAAAACTATAAAGGGTGTCAGTGTGATGATGCAGTATATTAAAAGAAATTGATTTCCTGTCTGTAATTCATGCTGCATAGTATTGTTAGGCCGACAAGGACTTTTTGGAATGCCACATTGTTTGATGCATGTAAATCTGAAAGTACTGCGCCTGTTTATAGTTGTCTATTTTCCGCCCCTTTTTTTCTTACTTTAATTGTCATCCAAAGGATCCTTATTTTCATATCAGCCATGCAGGTTATAGTCTTTATCCATATACTCTCGTTTGCAGAAAAGAAAAGGAAACAAACTAACATGAAAGTCAAAAGTAGTAAACCTAGATTATGTGAGTGCCTGATATACAAAGTTAATTTATGAAGCCGACCAATGTGAGCATACACAACACACCCACTCATCACACTTTCACGATGCTTGATGCAGGGCTTGTAATGAATGTAATATGTACATCATGCCAATTTGACCCGTCTGTTACCGTGTGTACCAGTACAACACTCAGCAGGTGACTCACCATGAGGTGACCTACTTATGTTGCCTGCTGGTAGTGTGATCTAGGTGGATACACATCCTGCTTCTTCCACCAAATTCCCGAGATGGTGCTCCCTTCCCTCCTCCCCTCCCTCACCTCCAGACCCTCAACCACTCTTTCAACTTTCACAAGCTTTTATCTAAATTCCTCTTTCTCTCTGTCATCCCAGATGTAGATCTCTACAAATTATGCTGTGTTACAGTCAATGACCTGAGTATCCAATATGGTGAGGTGGGGTTTTTATACAAAACTTGGTCAGGCCAGGCAGATGAAGCCTGCACCGATGGTCAAGGTAGTGGCAGTCCTTCGGGTCCGAAGAAGACAATTGGGTTGTGTGAGTCATCTGTGGACATGGATGTGGCTCTGAAGTCCCACTCTGGATGCACAGAGTCGGGCACAGTGGGGGCACTGGAACTCCGTTGTCATGATGGTTGAGGATGTTGCTCTGAGACGTAGTTCTCGAGCAGCAGCTAGTCTCTTACGATGGTCGTCATTAAAGCTGGTTGAGGCTCTGCGGATCGTGGCTCGCCAGCTCGTTCTCTCGCCAGCCACAGCTTCCAGCTCCTTTGGTTTGATGTTACACCACTTGAGGTTGGCTTTGACAGTGTCCTTGAATTGTAGGTGATGGCAGCCCTACTTCCTTTTGCCAATCCTCAGCTCACCATACAGCAGCTGTCAAGACATGCGGTGGTCTTCCATCCTGATGGTGTGCCCCACCCATCGCAGCTGGACCTTGAGGAGCATAGCTTCAATGCTAGTTGACTGGGCACAGTCCAGGCCTCCAAGTTGGTGACTCGGTCCTGCCATCGGATTCCGAGAATGGAGCGGGGGGATCGCATATGGAAGTTCTCGAGCTTCTTGATGTGCCTACGATACAGAGTCAATGACTCACAACCATAGAGCAGGGAGGTCAGGACCACAGAAGTGTAGACTTTCAGCTTGGTGGACAAGCGGATGTTGTGTTGGTTGAGCACTCGTGTTTGCAGTCTTCCGAGTGCCAGACTCGCCTTGCTGATCCCGGACGCAATCTCTTTGTCCAAGGATCCACCTTTTGAGATGATGCTCCACAGATACCTAAAACTGTCCACTTTGTTGAGCTAGGTGCCATTGATGGTGATGACTGGCTCTGGGGGGTTGGTGTTGGCTGCAGGTTGGGCACCTCCGTCTTGCCGAGACAGATGGTCAGGCCGAATGCTTTGGCTGTCTGAGAAAATCTGTCCAGCATCAGCTGCAGGTCACCATCCTTGTGTGCCAGAAGAGCACAGTCGTCAGCAAAAAGAGCATCTGGGTGAGTTCTTGCTGACATTTTGTTTTTGCACTCAGGCATCAGATATCAAAGAGGGAACCGTCGAGGCGGTACCTGAAGTACACATCCTCCTTCAGGCCTAGCTCAGCATGAGACAACATGCACGTGAAGAAGAGATTGAATAGAACCGGTGCAAGCACACACCTCTGCTTCACTCCATTGGAGATGTCGAAGATGGCCAATGTACCGCCGCTTGTCATGCCATTGTGGAAGAGTCGCACCATCTTCACAAATTTCCTGGGACAGCCGTTGCGACTCAAAACTGTCCAGAGTGCCACTCGGTTGATGGTGTCAAAAGCCTTTGTCAGTCTATAAAGACAGAGTAGACGGCCTTGTTCTGTTCAATGCACTTTTCCTGGACTAGTCTCAAAGCAAATATCATGTCTACCGTACTGCGTCCTGGCCGAAAGCCACACTGCAACTCTGGTAGGTTACGTTCCGAGACAGTGACGAGTATGTTTAGGATTATGCGAGTGAAGATCTTGCCTGTGATGGAGAGAAGAGGGTCAAGATAGTCATTTTTTTTTTTTAACAAAGAAAAACAAAAGAATTTGGTGAAATTACCCGGGGTCGAGCCATGTGGAATGCACTATACTCAGATTCTCTGATTAGGCTTCAAAGAAATTGATTGTTGAAATTGGTCAGTCATGGTCAAGATGTGCAGTCCGTTTTTCTTTCAAAGCTTGATCAGAGATTTAATAATCTGTCATTTGCAGAAAATGCCAATTTTAAAACAAAGATAAATGCCAAAAAATGCCATCAGAAATGCAACTTACAAAAGAAATTGTAATGTTGGATAAAAATTCCAGACATTTTTAATTGTTCAAGAAATCTGTACTGCTCATAAGCAGGCTCTGTCATTTAATGATTGGTAGTACTCAAAATTTAAATTCATTATTTGCCGAAGCCACATGCATAAGCAGAAAATATTCACTCACTCACTTCATAAGGATAGTAGAATATAATTTTAAGGATTACTTTTTTTCAGGACAGTTTATTACAGGATTGACCAGAACATATTTCTTGCCTGATAAAAAAAAAAAATCTTCCAAATACAAAATCTGTCAGATACTTCCATTGAAAGCGCAATACAACAAAGTGTTGAAAAAATGTAATAACAGCCAAAAAGAAGTAAAATACAGCTGCCAGATGCAGTGTGAGCCCACATTAGTTTTATGGATGATAGAATATATAATGCCCAATGACTCTCGTGGTAATCGGCAGTCATTGTTTTATTTTGTTTTAATAAATAGCCATGTCTTTGACTTTGCATCAAAGAAATGTAAATAAAAAGCAAGATACATACTGTATATGTCCTGTTCATTATATGTTGGTTTATTTAGGAAGTGGATTGCAAGAGTGATTTTGTCATTGACTTTTACAGGTTTATAATTAAGCACAGACAAATAGCCTGCGGATGGGGTGAAATGAGTTGGATGTTTACGGGAGCCTCTGAGAAAATTGGATTGTACAGATCATTTACAGTTTGTTTTTTTTTTATGTGAATCTCTAAGTACCGGTTAAAAAAAGTTGTAGCCTATCTAAGTGATTTTTTTGTATCAAAGTTGAAGAACATTAGCGTGGAAGGATAAGAACATCAACCTTTATTGAAAAATTGCCTTATGCGCTCATATGCCTGCTAGTTCTAGCTGTACATTTGTAAACCCAGGACACTCAATGCAGATTTTTTAAAAAATGACATGCTATAGAAGAATCCTTTAAAGCACACAGACCATGCAACAAATGAAGAGGTCCACAAGGGAATTTGGGAAGCTATAGGGCCTCGCCAAAGTTTCATCCTAGTAGTAAACTAGGAAAGGAATGAAAACTGAGAGAGTACGATCTTGTGTCCCAATAGTCGGACCTCACAAGAACTACTCTGTACATGTCTTTTACTAGTTCTGTATGGCAATGTCAGAGGCAGCTGTAGACAAGGGAGACAAGGGAAGAGATGAGACAGCTAGAGTCAATAGACCTGTTGCGGCCATGAACAAATTGACAGTCACAGTGTCGCTCAGCTTAGGCCCATGCAAGCTTTTATAGGTTTAAACAACTCTTAAGTGGCCGGGCTTTGGACTTTAAGGTTCTACAATACAGATGCTGGTGAATTAAGGGAAATGAGGAAGCTATTAGGTCCCAACCCATAATGACCCCAGTGCGACAATCCGTCCTGACAGCAGCCAGTCACATGACCTCAGAATCAGCCACACATAACAACAAATCGGAATTTTGCTGTTTTATAAGTTTAATGCAAAAAAAAAAAAAAAAAACATAGGACAGTGTACAGAACTCAAAGATCAGCATTTGCAGAATCCAAACAAACAAAAACACTGCAAGGATGAGCATACTCATGAAACTGTAACATGAACTTAGAATCTAAACATAAGAGGAAAACTGTATGAGCAGCAGAATCAAGATGCCACATGTGAGGAGGGCTCAAAAACACGCCCACAGCGACCTCTCAGGAAGATCATGCTTAGCAATGCTTTCAAATTCTTGAATTTCTTGGAGTGGTGCTTCACAGCCAGGCTGGTTCCATGCATTCCAAATTACAGTAGGTGATCTATCAGTTCTTAACGCACATGAAAACAAATTGTGTCACTGAGATTACAGCTGACAGACTGTTTGTTTCCATTACTTCTGTTGCCTGTGTCAGCGTTACTGTCATCATGCTGTTCATTCTTCTCACTTCTCTCACGCTTGTCAACATAAATGAATTTCTCTTTGTTTTCCTCATTTTCATGTTGTCCAAATTCCTCTAAGACATTGATGTCATCAGCAGAGTCATTGTCCAGAACCATCTCTGTTTCATCAACACTTGTGCCTTCATGTGATTTTGGTTTAAGACAGGTTTTCCTCTTCTTCACTGTTTTCCTTCATGGTTTGCTCTGCTTCAGCCTTTTTCTTCTTCTGCCAGCAGCCTTCTCTTTTCTTTGCATTACCTGGCTTCCTCCCTCCTCTTGCTGCTGCCTGCAACTTTCACGTTGCATTTTCTTTCCTTCTACCGTTCTCTCTCGAGTTCGTCTCAGAACACTTTTATCATGTTTCATTGTTGTTTGTCCCTGAGGAGACAGGAAGACAGAATGTGATGAAAGATTTTGCCTGTGTTTGGAAATGATAAATCTGTCGGCCTACTCTCTCAAATTTATTAATAATAATAATAAAAATCTTCCTTTGTTTAGGTCTACATTGTGTATTTTTACCATCACATCCAGAGGATCTTTACATCTAGATCGCTCTCTAACTCTTTGAATTTGAATCTAGATCATTAAAAATCTCAGCTTTTTCCTGTTTTAGTTAACTTTATTTCACACCCTGTTGGCTGCACTCGCAGTACAGTGGAAATACCCCAACCCCAGCGCAGCCATCGACAACACTGCTTAACTAAATAAAGCATAGAGTGATTATTATCATGAAGCAAAGCAAGCCTAGATTTGGCCTTTTCTAACAATGGTTTCCACTTTCAAAGTGAGTTTAAGCAAAATCTACAAGTACAGGAGACTGTCTAAAAACCTACCAGTAAGCTCAAAAGTGAAGTTCAGCAGTGATGACTCACTTCATCTACAATCATGTCGCCCATGATGGCAGTATCGAAATGGAAGCTAGTTATGGAATACAGAAAGGGAGGTCCCTATGAAAAATCAAGGCTATATGACTGACGGTTTGTCAACTCTGGGTTTTGGCAGCAGTGGGAAGTGGCTGCAGTCAGGTAGATTGACTCTAGTTAGAAAAATGTTTTGACAATTCTTTTTGTGTATTGAAGTATTGAAGGAAGGTGGATGCTGTATCTAATGATCTGTTTGACAATATATCCACTATTGGTACCAGTTTGTGAGTTATTTTCATGCATAAGAGAGAGCATTTTTGTAAATTTTTTTCAAATTTTCATCCCATAATTTTCTCAGTTTTGGTTCATAGGATACACAGAATTCATATTTGAGACTTCATTCAAAATTATCTTATTAGATAGATTTGTATCAGAGCTGATATGTGTAAATTATATTTGAATCCATCTGTTACAGTTTTTGAGATTTTAGATTATAAGGTCAAACATGACAGAAAAAATTTTATTTTTTTAAAATGGTAACCAAAGTCATGTCATGTGCTTGGCAATGGAATGTTTCAAAAAGTTTTAAAAAACACCCTTTCTTTATAATTCACCCAATTGAAGTATTGTTCTTGAAAGTAGGAATGTTGAACTATACTGTTTGAATAAAATCTAAAAGTGCTTAGTCTGATTCAGGATTATATTTTTCTTGCCTGCGTCGCCTCTTGCAGGGGTGGGGGGAAGGGGGGAGGAAGCGGGGAGACTGACATCAGAAATTTTGTTTTTTGCCTTTGACCTTAGGTCATTTTACTGTGTGCATGTGTTTTTGGCATGTTTGATTCAGAATGTGTCTTTGTAAACTTGCTAGCGTCTGGTTGCCGTGGAAGTGGTTGCCATCTCGGATTTTGTTTTTCAAAATCTGTCTCCTTCATTACTACTAAGTACCATTACCATACCAGATCATTCCAAACTTTGCATGTCATTTCTGACATCTAATATCTAAAAAATTACAAGAGGGAATTTGAGTTGTATTGAGTTGTTTTTTATGAATTTTTAAAAATGCCTTGATATATCAAATTTGTACAAAATTGGCATTTTTATTCATCAAAAAAATGTTCTCAAAAAGCCAGTGGCATTTTTTTATGTCAGAGAAAGTATGTGGGTCAAATGTGATGAAAATATGTTGGTAGGTTTTGGAGGAGATAGAAAAAAAGGGCAAAAAAGAGCAGGTTCGAAAAAATGCAGAAAATGAAATCTTTTATAAAAGTATAAAACACGATGAAAAATCTTCAGTATGCACAAAACTGTACACTATGGCAGAGAGGACTTGGAAGTAACCGTAGGCCATGAATGTGAAGCTGCCTTTCTGTCCTGGAGGGCTTGCCCTTGGTCTCAAGTGTGGCCTCGGTGCCTGTAGGCCTATTTGCTATTTGATAAGCTAATATACTCACTTTAAGTTCTAGTGCAGACACTTTTCTTTTCTTTCACTTCACTGAATCTGAATGAGCAAGAAATGGATTTGTACATGTATTCATTGGTATACACACAGACTTTGCTAGTTTTGGCATGCTGAAATGAAAAATGTACATGTAATTAAAATGTAAATATTCGGATTTATAAACATATAAATGGCTTACTTAATGACTGCTTTTCTTTTTTTTTCTCTTGCGAGATACATTTCAAGAGTAAAAGACAATAGATCACTGGAGGGATGGGTAAAAGTGAAGTCCCCACGAAAAATCAAGTGGGCGAAATGTTCAGGCTGAATAATTTTAGCTTCCGGACAGTTCAGAAAAGAATCCATCTGGCATTGTCATCCACAGTGCAATTCTGCTACACATATAGGGTTTACCGTTTTGATTATCAATACTGTCAGTTTGGATTGTAGGTATGTAGGATCCCTTAGAACAAGGCAGAGAGATCAAGCGGTATGTTATTTCATGTGTAGAATCAGCCAAACATTTCCACTTCTCCTCTGCCCAAGAAGATTCAATTAGGAACAACAAACGGGATCAAGATGTTCTACATCACATGCTCACATATAGTCATCATGTTGGGTATGGCAACTTTTCTTAATGCTACAACCTCAAATAAAGGCAAATTTGTTGACTACATTGTGTTTAATTTCAAACAGATTAACTGTGTAAATGTAAATGTCAGCTCAGAGTGGAGTGGATGGTTCTGAATACTGTTTACATGTACATCATTACATGTACAGTGTATGTCATTCTCAGTCTTTGAAAAAGCAAGCCTGTTCAAAATAAAGATTATGGGCAATCAGATAGTGTTACAAGCTACATTCACAATGCGTAATACGTAATTGTGTGTTCATTTGTGTTTTAATCCCATCTTCTCTGCGGTTTTACACGTCTGTGTACGTCAGTTATCAGTTCTGTACACATCACTGAACGAAAGTGTTTTTAAACATAGACATTGTACGTGTTAAATTGTTGAGTGAAATTGGATGGATGAGAGTAGATCGAGATCTTATGTCTGCTTTGAAAAACAGTGCATACGTTGTCGAATGTCGCACTTACAGTAGATCTATGCCATGTGTGTGTTGTCAGCCGAGATAACCATCCCAAAGGAGGTTGAAAAGCTTATGCACACTGTATCTGTGTGGGTTAATATCCGTTAAATCATTTCATATACATGTACATTTTTATGGTTTATGTTTATCGCAGCAAGCCCAGCAACATGGCTTGACATTATGATAATTGGTCACTAGCGTGACAGACTGGTGTATCACAAAATTTTGTGTTCTGAGTGAAATGCAGTTGAAATTCCAGCTTTAGTTGACGGCAAATATTTCGCTTACTTCTTCATGGATTTTTGCTATTTTTCTTGTTAACAGGTTATCATTTTCTCGTGGAGATAATGACTTATGTTTCAAATGATTTGCCCATTTCAGTAAAAATCCCGATATGTCAGTCTGTCACATCGTAGTTTTGCGCTTAATCGAGTGATACATCACACTGCAGCATTGCGCACTGACCCCGCCTACTGATTACGCGTGATAGGTGTGCAGGGTGAACAACTGAAGATTTTTAACTCTAGCTGGTCATTTCAATATTGTTATAAAAAAAGAAGAGGAAGAAAGAAAATAATACATGTACTACATGTATAATAAAAATATATATTATGGACACAGTGGGGATGGACTTTTCATTTTTTGCAACAGTAAACACTTCAGATTTGTTTATATTGTGAAACTGAAGTATAGCCAGCATCTCTTGTAGAAGATTTCATAGCTCTGGAACTGAGGCAAATAGAGATTCATACTGTGGACTATACAGCTGCAATTTGTAATTATAGATGGTATGGAAGTGCTTTCAGTAACTGTAGATAGTACATTGGCGTTAACTGTAACGGAAGATCGCAAAACCAGGCTGGTAATAAATAAAGATGGTACTTGTACTTAGGTGCAAAAAATAACTTCAGATAGTAAAACAGTGCTAACAGCCACTAAAGATCATACCGGTACAATAAAATCTAATAGAAGATGGGACAGGTATATCTATTTTAACACTGCACACAAGGCTTTTGTCAAGTATAAATGTAATCTAAAAATGTTCATACAATGGCATTACATACAATTAGGAAAGTTAACGTTCAGCAGGAACTCAATGAAACTACATGTATACCTATATAACTATGTGTTCTCGTCGTGGACTAAGAGCCAAGGTGAGGCTGACAACGTGGGAATTTACATAAGGCTTTTGTTTGGGAATTCTGGCAATGCAGCTGTTTGGAAGAGTGAGGTCGGGGGGGGGGGGGGGGGGATTAAGTTTTTTTCGACCAAACAAACGGCCGGAAAATCCCC
>JBCEWB010984317.1:0-15167 GCA_039654565.1 Peronia peronii | reverse complement strand
CCCCCCCCCCCCCCCCCCCCCCCCCCCCCCCCCCCCCCCCCCCCCCCCCCCCCCCCCCCCCACCCACCAAAAAAAAAAAAAAAACAAAAATGTTTTAAGAAAATATGACTAAATAGAGAAAAAAAAAATAGAAAAAGAGCTGAAAAAAAAAACAGGAAAGAGAGAAGGAGAAGTGGAGAAAGGTTTGGGTGTGAAAGGAAATCAAGGGGAATTGCTATCTGCCTGTAACAAAGAAGAAAAGAACAAGTTCGATTGGTCGCATTAGGATCAGCGAGATGATTAATAAGGGTCGATGTGTCAAGGCAAGACCCCAAGGGTTGGCAGATGAATACAAGTACCTGATGTCCATTCCCCATGTCCGCAGTTGGATTTGACCGAGCCTACCAGGAGAGGGCCATCTCGTCCTGTGGTCATCAGGCCGTTATTAGTCAATGAAAAGATTTCCTGGACATCCCCCAACTGTGTTCCAGTGCCATGAGTCTCCACATAAGTCACCTGTGAGCAGTATAAGAATAAACTTACAATCAAGAAAGGTATTTATGTAGTGCTTCATTCCCCGAGCTTGATGCGCTTGACAAGAGCCAAAGTGTTTTGGAGCCATGCACGTAGAACATGTGTCAATACAAACAGCCTCATGGCTGTTTCTTCGCTTGAGAAGATCATTGGCAAGAGGTTGAACCCAGGCGATATGCTCTCGTGTGGCTGTGTAAACCAATTCTGGACTTGCAGACTCTGGAGCAGTTCGGGCACATAAAGTTTTGCTTGTTGGTCGTAGATTTTGGCTGGCAGATTCTTTACGTCGCTGGTGCTTTTCTTGAGTTACAGCTTTTCTGGGCTTCTCAAAGCTGCCTGCTGCAGATTTGATGGTTGTCCTCCAGCCTGGCCTGTCCTCCGCCAGCTGTTCCCATTCTCTATGGTCGATGCCAGCCTGTGCGAATTGGCGCTTCAGCTAGTCCTTGAAAGGTTTGAGAGGGACCCCGCGGTCACGCTTGCCTTAGCGAAGTTCACCATAGAAGACGGCTTTCGGAGTTCTCCATACTTGAGACGTGACCCCCCCGCTGATCTGAACATCAGCATTGTCTCAATGCAACAAGAGCGACAGAATAAGATAAATAATCATAACATGGCCTACAGGCGTGATCAGAGACATGCTAAGACACATGATAATTCAATACAACCCATACACAGTCATTATTCAGTTTCCCGACATGATTGACACCTATCTGGAAGAAAAAGCTGGAACCGTTACTCAGATACCTGTTGAACAACCTTCATCTTGTGAGCACGACTGATTAATTGCAACGAGAACACCTTGATTGAAGACCTTAGAACAAAACACGTCTATGTCACTCTTAAAAAATAACGACAACAATACATTTTGAGCTGAGGTGGGCAGAGCCTAGATACCACACTGTATAAAGTGCCTGTAATTTTCAGGACAGAATGCTGTAAGTTTACTGCTACGTGCTGTATATTCAAGGAATACTGTGAATTTACAGCTACTTGCTTTACATTTACGTTCTTTGGAACTTTTCGCTAAGTGGCTGAACCATTGGGGCATACGGTCTTTTTTTTTTCAAGGGATATAACCAAACAAAGACTTTGCAGCGAGCCGTTTCTCAGAGAGATCACCACAAACGAAAAGACACCCCCTCTTCAATCACTAAATGATAAAGCAATGAGAATTTTCACGACAGAATGCTGACAAATTACGACTACTTATCGTACATTCACGGATTCCTGTGAACTTTCAAATACTAGCTGTACATTCACGGACTGGCGTGAATTAACAGCTATGTGTTGTATATTCACGAATAATGTGATTTAACGGTTATTTGCTGTACATAAACGGAATCTTGTGAATTTACAGCTATTTGCTGTACGTTCAGGAATAGTGTAAGCTTGCGGTCGCTTGCTGTACATTCACAGGATGCTGTAAATTTATGGCTATTTGCTGTACATTCATGAATTATGTGAGTTTACGGTTACTTGCTGTACATTTACGAGATGGAATCCTGTGGATTTGCGACTATTTGCTGTACATTCATAAAGAATGGGGGTTAACGGTTTCCTATTGTACATTTACGGAATGCTGAGAATTTATATCTATCTATTTGCTGTGCATTCGTGAATGATTTGCTGTATATTCACGTTTTCGACAACTCGCTGAACTGCTACAGGAAATCAGTCTTGATTCGCTAGAAGATATAATTAGATGAATACAATTTCTAGGGGGACATCCCCACAAACGGCATGACACTCCACTTCATTCACTGGAGGATAAACTCGTGAGCTAAGACACACACTTACCTTGTCGGAGTTAAAGAGTGAGTAGAACCTACGCTTAACTTTGTCCAGTCCAGTATAAGTTTGCTTCATGATATATCATTGTTTTCAGAGTACAGTTTTCCTTTCTTTTTTTTTTCACATATGAACTGGAGATGATCCTACATTGCTCATACCGTTTCGTTCATGACAGGTTCACACACTCTGAGTGCTTAAAGAATCTAGATCTATTTCATATCTCTAGACCATGTTACTTCGGCCTTCTGCTTTCGATTGCATGGTTTAGACTCATAGCGATCGATGTCTGACGAGTCTCCTGATATATGCTCCGGTTTAGAATCAGCTTTCAGGTAAATATGACAAATTTTAACTCCCCAATTTGCCATTAGTCTATCATCTCTTCAAAATTATGTTCGCCATTTGCGATTTCATAGACATCGTTTGCGATTTATAGACATGAAACTAGCATCCCATTTCCCTGTCCTCTCGGCCAATGCTTAAAAAAATGTATGCTCTTTCAAGGCTTGAAAAGCCATATACAACGGCAGCACCGCCAAAACAATAAGCTCATCGGCTGTGAGCCATCCATGCAGTGTTGTCTTGTTTGGTGTAGGGCACAATTCCTCTGTGTTGAAGAACTTATTAAGCTTCTAAATTATAGATCAAGCTTGTTTTATGTGCCTGGGTGATGTAAGTTGTATATGTAAATAAATTTTCAGGTATAATATATCACTGAATGATTCTCGCAAAAGCCAAGAGACACAGCAACCTGTGTTCTGACTGTGTTCTGCAACCATACAGTAGAATTAAAAGAAAGAACAATGATTCAGGGAAGTTGGGGAGGAGAAAGGGAAGTTGGGGAGGAGAAAGGGGGAGCTGGCAGGGGTGCAGCAAGCATTGTGGTGAAGAGAGTGGTAACATTCTGTGCATGTATGATTATTTATCTGAGTACGTGTTAGTGTGTATTCTTGGACTGGAGGAAAGGGGAGGGGGAGGGAAAGGGGGGGGGGGGGGTGAAGGAAGGGGAAAAGGAAGAGGGAGTATTTGAGCCGCTGAAATATCATTCAGCATTCCTGATTATATTCAAATTGTTTACGAAAATATTTATTACAAGTCAGTTCACGTTTGTCTCTTTCGTTTTTTTTATAATAATACTACAATGGTAGTCAAATCAACAATAACTAAATGGACACGTTAAAGAGGCAGCAGTATCTTTATGATTGACAATAACGTTGATTTCCACAACAATAACTTTATGAAGTTTATAAATAACATTTTTCCCAGGTACGTGTCCCTTGTGCAGCCTTAACTGTGTTAGAAGTTCATTAGGCACAATTTGTAGCACTATCTCTAAATATTCGTAATTTTTTAAAAATCTAACATCGTACTACTAAGATATGATTTCTCGATTGTTCTTTGCTCAGGAAAAACAGTTATGGTTGCATAGTCTCTGCCCCTCCTGTAGAGAACCCAGAAGGACGAGAGGAAAGGAGGGTGGCTCGTCTGGAGACAATGACACTGCAACAATTCAAAGAACCCTATCCTCACAGAGGAAAGTTATGGTGCCCAAGTCATCTGTCACTCTTCTAGCTAGGAGATGACCCCTTCTTTTCATAGAAATGGAGTTGTCTGTCCACTTTACCATGCTTACGGGAAGCCCTTTTGTGTGTGTGTCTTGATGATCATGTGAAAACAGAATGTTTCAAACTTGCAATGTTAAAATTTATATTGAAACTATAGCGAGAATGGTATTATTTAAAAACATAGCTCTTTCTGAATCAGCACAAACCGATGTGATTGATTTATTTTTCAAGTTGCCTGTGTCCAGGATTTCTCCTGAAACACCTCTTTGACCCATTTCCCTCCCCTCGCCCCCCTTTTTTTCCTTTCTCAGTATGCTACTCTGTCTTTTCTGCGTTTTCCTCTCATCTTTTTCAGAGATTGTACATTATATCTATCCATTTTTCCAGGATTCAAAAGGAGGTTTTACCTCAAAAGTAGCTTCGTGTGTCCTCCGACTCTTGGCTTATTTTTGGGCACTGCCAAAGGAGGAAAGTACATGATATTACAAAAGATCATAGAACAGTCATCACCATTGGTTGACAGAGATATCAAAGCTATCATCAAGCCGTTAGCAGCTCGTTTTAAATCCCCGCGTCTATGTTTAACAGGGGATACAAACATTCAAAGCTGTTCCCTGCCTGGTCATAGAAAAAAAAGTTGTACGAGATCAGTGACAATTAAATTGTTCTCGGATCCCTTGTGGAGCGGTAACACACAGGGAGTGCAAAGTTTTTTTTAGCAGGGAGTGCAAATACTCCGCCGGAGATTTCCAGGTCTTTGCTTTTCCGAATGAACTATTGGAAGAGATAGAATACATCCCTCTCCAAACTGGTTTGAGTGTGAAATTTTCCTTTCTCTCAGATGAATTACCAACCAAGGCCGTCGAGCTCCATCTTCCAGAGAAGTCTACAAGACGTGGCGTTTCGAAGCTGCAACATTAACTACGCTGGTCAGTGATGACTGCAGAAATCGGTGAGTGTCCTACCACTGTGCTAGGCGTCCACCTCATAACCATAGCATGAACAATGGGACTCCGTGTCGATGGGTTGGGTGTCGGTCTCTCCATGAACATATCCCTGGTTTAAATCCTACTCAGGTGTATGTAAAAGAATAAAATCTGCATATTTTTCATTGGTTCAACACGTTTCTGACTTTCTGGAAAAGGAAGCCCTATGTTCCAGCCCTCTTGAATATATTTTGGAGGTCCTGTGTGTAAATTATGCATTTAGCAGAATACTTGATAGTTGAAAATTGGGTGAAAAGTATACTGAGACTCACAGTCCGGGCAAAATGTCCAAAAACTCAACAATTTCTACCCCAAAAGTTTTCTCCTGATCATATTATGGACCCATTTCAAGGCTAGATAATCTTACTTTCTTTGGATTGAAAGGCTGCCACAGATAAAAAAGAAACAGGATAAACAGAACTGCACGGCATCAACAGAGCTTACCTGCTGAGGATCAACTCCAAAATCTGTCAAAACGTTTCGGATGAGCTCGTACTGCCGCATGCCATTGGTAGCCGTGAAGCCTGGCGTGAACAAAGGAATGCAGCCACACATCAGTACTATAACCTAAAATAAATTTATTTCTATCCGTTTTAGTTATTTCTATACTCCATTCCTTAATCCTATGGAAATAGTTATTGTAATTGGTATCTTTTTTATATTCTCAGGACAGTTTTTGACAGAGCTTTTTTGCCATAAAATTAGAAAGCAACACCAGCAGCATTTTCTATGCCCGGCTGCACCTAAACCAAGAAAGAAATAAGAATATGATTAATGAACGAGCAATTGCTTAATTGATTAATAAGTTGACTGCTGGAACTGAAGCACTGGAGGTTTGCGATATCATTTCAGATTCGTAGATCAGTTGATTGCATTTTTTTTTTCAACAAAGATATACGATTTCAAGAACAATATTCGTTTTCTTGCTGCCAACTGAGATTACTGAATTTAATAACGATTGGAATAACAGGTTCAATATATATGTACGATATTTGCAGCAGTAAATGGGTTAATTAATACCAGTGCACCAAGCAAACAAACTCGCATCTTCATCTTCCACCAGGGTCATTTGGATGCCTCCTGAACTTAAAAACCAGTCTTCTCCACCCATCGCGGGTGCAGCTCAGGACTTGAGTCTCCGCCAATCTTTTACTCGCATCAACAACCTGTAAATTAACGAGAAAAAATGTACTCACCAAATTCATTTTTGCCATTAGAGTTGACACCACAGCCCACAACGGTGGCATAACTTCGCTTGCAGTATTCTTTCCTTTGCAATAGCATGACAGCGCCGCACTCTCCTCGCACGTAGCCGTCGGCTGTGGATCGTTTGAAACCCTAATTATGTCTTTTTGACAAGCAAAAGAAAAAAATTTATAGTGTTCTTGTTGTTACTCTTACGCTGAGCAGAATGAAATGCAACTTTTTTCATGATAAGGAAGAGGAAGTTGTATGGTTGTCTAGAAATACTTAAATATTTATTTATTTATTTATTCATTTATTTATTTATCAATTTATTAAATTAATTTATTCATGTATTTGTTTATTTATTATTTACTATTTACCTATTATTTGTTTGTTCATTATTTACTTATTATTTATTTGTGTTCTTGTTTGTTGTCTACTTATTTTTGTTTAATATATTTCACCCAAATAAGAGCGGTCTTCCAAGAACAAGAACCGGGTAAATAAAGAACATGTTGTTTTTTATTGAAATTGTTTCTTTAAAGTGAATGTCGATTGGTTTCTTATAAAGTGGGTTGACACAGCGAAGTACTAGTGAAAACTAGGAAGGTATTTCAGCGCAGACGTTTTTGTAACAACTCGAGTTGATAGGACAAACACAAACTATTAGCATAGGTGGGGGGGGGGGGGGAGGCAGGAATAAGCGTTGGCCACCGGAGATAAACAAGTGAAGAAATAAAGCATAATAAAACATTACAAACTAATCCATGCGAAAGAAAGAAATTTTGATCTGTCATATCTTTTTCTCTCCCGTATCTTTATGCCTCTCCTTTTATATCATCGAAAATACACTCCTCTAGAGACCTATACATACTCAAACCAAATTATCAATTCGGCGTGATGACCCAGGATTAACAAGTAAAATCGATCTGTGTGAAAAGATGGTGGGCTTGATCAAGACAAGTGGCTTGGTTTGATGGCGACCAGGTTCTACCTGATATTATTTCATCAAGCCGTCATCAGGCTAAAGGGATGCCCACTCACACTCCCATCCCCCTCCACGCCGCCCCTTCATTTCTGAATATTGTCTGGTGCGCCTGTGTGAAAAAAAAAAAAAAAAGGAAATACAAGTCTCGGCCTAGCCTCCCAGTATCCTTCGCTGTGATTATCAATACTATTCCACTACGTTTGAAAGCGAAAACAATCCACAATGTCCATCTGGTCTCCAGAAAAAAAATTTGTGGAGATTTATTGACATGTGCAAGTCATTTGCTTATGGACAAGATAATGCAAGGTTATGCATATGGAAAAACTAGTGAGCTTTGTCAGACACTCTGAACCCTTAGCTGATTACCCGTTTGCAAAAGAAAGAAAATCTGCACTGCGAACATCTAGAAAGGAATTGAAAAACTGGAAAACATCAAAGCCTGAGCCGCAGTTCCTCCAAAAAAAAAAGTATGTAGTGGTGAACGTGATGTCTAATTTCCCATTTTGTCTATACATTGATTTTCCTTTCTTCATTTTCTTTCTCTGTGAAATAAGAATAGCTAGTGCACCCTTCCCCTTCCCCCCTCCCCTCCCCACCCCCAAATGTCCATGATACCAAGTGCGTCAAGCTGAACTAACAGGTAGAATTGAGGGTGAGTGGGGAAGACTGTCAAGCCGAATTGACAACTTGGTTCGATGATGTTGATTTGATCCTAAAAGTGTTCGAACGCAGTGCGGTCCTCCTCCTCATAACGACTCTGTCTTATTATCCAGCGATGCTAACCCAGCTTCCAAAATGAACATTTAACACTATAAAGTGCACATACAAAGAGACACGTGTTCAGACACAGATAAAATAATGTATAATGTTACAGTGTTTTTTTCTTTTTATTATTATTTTTTGTTATTTTGGAGACGGTTATTTACACGGAGAAGGGACTGAAGCCGACTGGAGACCGATGCACGGTGTGTGAGCATTGACAAATTTCGAGGCAAAAACACAGGCCGCACACAGCTAGACAACTTCAAAACAAACTCCCTGACTTTTCGAATCCTGATGTCTGTGTTCTTGGTGTTTTTGTTGCTATTATATGTGTTGGTGTAGTTGCTGTCATTATGTTGTTGTTGCTGTTGCTCTGAGGTTGTTGCTGATTGTGTGTTGTTGTTGCTACTGAGCCATTGTCGTTGCTGTAACTGCTGTTGTGGCTATAGCTGTTGTTGTTATTGCAGTTCTACTTGTCCTTGCCGTTTTTGCTGTTTGCTGTGGTTGTTGTTGTTGTTGTTGTTGTTGTTGTTGTTGTTTGCCATGGTTGTGGTCGCTGTTGGTGTTGTTGTTGTTGCTGTTGCTAGGGGAATTGGGGTAATGAACCTTTCTAACTGGTCCTCTTGATCTAATAGGGCACGCATTTAGTGAGATCCTGACATTCTGAAGTTGAAGCCCTTGAACGAAAGGTATCTCAGTCGTAGTTCCTACATTTTGAGCCAGTGTCGAAACAGCCCAAATGCAAAGAAGGAAATCAATATTTTTTAAATCATAAATATGAGTATGGCGTATAACTAAATTAGCACATGACTTCAAGGGGGGCGGGAGGGGGGGGGGGGGATCTCTCATTGAGGTTAATTTTCTCAACACAAACTTGAGTGCTTTCCAGTCTAAGGTCTTCAATTGGCCGTACGTTTATTCCTTGCATTAGGAATGAGCTTTTTTTTTTTTTAGTCAGCTATGTTTATTCCATTTGCCAGGTACAAGAACTATAACATTAGCATACAAAGAAGGAAAAGGTCACTCTTTCTCTTGTTATTTGAAACATGTGAAAAAAAATATGAAAAAAAAATGATCACAAAGAGAAAGAAACATTTTCATCACGTGGTGATTTTTTTCAAAATTTTCCGTTATTCTGTTTCAAGCAACAACAGAAAGGGTGATTTTTTTTTTCGTCCTTTACAATGCTTATGTTATATCTCTTGTACTTGGCAAAGGGAAATAATATGACTGACGGTCCAAATGCCTCATGATACTGTACCGTCAACATCGAAGGATTTGCATTTCCCGTCCTTGCCGAAGACGCCCAAATCCTCTGAGGCCACAAAATGGCAGGGCGAGAGAAAGATGTTCATTCCCCCTACCAAAGCTGCCTCCACCAATCCATCCCTCAGATCTCGAACGGCTCGTTCAAGAACATAGAGGCCGGAAGAGCAGGCTGCATCTATCACCATGCTGGGACCTGCCATCGACTCAACAACTATAATAATAGCAATAATGGCAACATACTCAGTGACAACTACAGCTACAGTGACGGGGGCGACGACGACAACAATAACAACAGTAACTACCACAGTGTTACAACGACGACGACAGCAATAGCTGAAACAAAAGTATTTCGTGTTATCATACAATAATAACAATAACAGCAACAACAAATGAAATGAAATAATTGTGATGAATTATTTATGATAAGCAAATATAGTGCTTTGTTGCGGTTTGGTTCACCATATTTGAATGGTGAAGCTCATATGAATAAGGTAAATTAAAGTAGCTTTAACATTCACGATCAGGATAAAGTTAATTTGAGATAATATGGAAATAGAGGTTACCTAAATGGACAATGAGGCATTGTCCCATCTGTACTTTTATTGCTTATAATTCGTGATTCCAGGTTGTGGCAAACCATCTCTTTTGCTAATCATGAACAGTCTCCACATTCTTATTGCAGGCAACACTTGTATCCGGATCGCTTTTGTGAATCTGCCTTTCACCTTAAAAACAAGGGATCACCTTTCCTTAGGACTTAATATGTTGCCTAACTGGCTTGATGGTTAATCCGGGTCTGGTTAACTGCCGTTTGCTATAACAAGTCAACAAAGGAAGGATGCTTCGAACGAATGGACTAGTTTGGAATTTCCTTATTGTAGGGAGCTTGGCCACAATGGCGAGGAATTTCTTGTCTCTCCTTTTAGTGGACAGTTACTCCGTCTTTCTTCTTGCCTCATTTCTTGACACTGTTAAACCCAAGTTATATGAACTGTTTCACAACACAGTGTGTCTCACTCTGTAAGCAAAAGACTTGACTTCATTGTGTTTAGAAAAGAATGCTAGTATAAACCATGGCGTTTTCCCCCGTTGATGGAACATAAAGGGACGCGGCATTTCGCAACATTCGCACAAACCGGAAATGTATTAAAGAAAAGTACAACAATATGTATGGAAGCCATGGATCTTCACCTGCAGGCGGCCAAAGCCGGCCGTTATTGGGGTGTCTTCCATGGAATGCCATCCTCGACGTTCCAGGGGTGACATCTCTCCTCTCTCTCCTTGCTTCTGTCTTCTGTCCCGCTCTCTGTCCTCTCTTCTTCTAGACGTGTAAACGTATCTTGTCTGACACAATGATAAGCCGTTAAATCCCAACAAACAAACAAAACTTCATTCGTAACATCTAAAGTGGGAGATATTAAACAATTGAAGCTTTCACTACCCCCCTGTGAACACTACGAATTTCAGAGAAAGTCTGTTACTCACCCGAGAAGTTGAAAGCGCTGGCAATACGCATATTAGGTAAAGTGGGAAGCGTTCCAAGATATTTGTAGCTTCCAATGGTGTCTATGTCCATGGATGCTGCCACTTTGGCATCGTCCTTAGAGTAGGAGAAGTAGACACCTGTTTTAGAGCCTTCCAGACTGCTGAAACTCTCACCTGTAAATGTGTGATCAGTCACAATTTGACTATCAAAGCTTTTCATGTTTTCGCAGTTTGAGCACATAGATATCTATAGTGCGCAAGTTTTCTTTTATTTATCATCATTTTATGGAACTATCTCATCTTTTAAGTCGGACTGTCAACAGGTAACTATATGTAACCTAATACATAAAAAATAACAAGTAACAATCTGGAGAATCGACAACTTAATACTTGACTGCACTGATGGAGCTGGCCAAATTTACGAACTCTTTTCGTTTTTATTCAGAGTATTATTATTATTATTATCATTGTCACTACTTTATCGTTTTATATAAATGTCTTATATTGATTGTTGACTAGTAACTCGATTAATACATTATTACAATAAACAAACGGCAAATCTAGAGAATGAATAAGTTGAGATTTTGAAAAGGTTTGGGAGAGCCAAAAATTTGAACTTATTTGGCTCTTTGTCACACAATAATCATCTTTTTCATCATTTTCATCAACATCACCATTATCATCATTTAACATGTATAGAAATGTCTTGAATTTCAAGAATGTTGCAGTCAAGTAGCAACTACCTCCTTATATTAATACAGATAAGCAAGAGAGATGGATAAAGAAATATGCCGAGATTAAAGAAAATGTAGGGAACGTAAGTTATCGAACTTTTTCATTCTTCGCCAAGCCAAATAATTACTATCATCAGTACCATCAATACCATCATCACCACCATCGTCAGAACATAAAGTTATGATAAAGACAAATACTGCCACGGAGCAACTAACTTGAATATAAACAAACAACTAGACGAGTATGCTCAAATATGAATAAAAAATACTGAATGTTTGTTTACACAGTTCAATTTTCTGAATTTAATCTGACGCACCAAAGGAATTGAAAGCTGATTGGGATTACACTGTTCAGAAAATTGAAAGAAACTGAATCGCGTCGTTTTTCCGATAAATTTTGTCTATTCAACTTGAATAGAGGTCTCATACTTTACTGAATTGCGAAAGTAGATCAGCAGAGAGATCTGACTCTCGATTCGACATTTTGGTAGTGAATATGCAGTTACACGTAAACGAACCCATACTGAATGTTGTCTTCTTGTCGTTTCCTTTCTCTGAGTGTTTCCGTGATAATGATTAAACAATTTTCCTCCTCATTCGATGACAAAGTCAGCTGGCGAAGACCCGCCATGTTAAAATCTCTATTCATTTCCAAAAATTGAACAATGTAACCAAAACGAGACTTATTTCAGTGAATTGAAATATAGGAATGGAACCAAAATACAAAATGAAAGTTGAAGTGGTGGATCTCAACAAACCTTAAGCACCAAATTTCCGAAATTACTCGAGTCTTCCCCCTCATCGTTAGAATAATTTTACAGTAATGTCTTGAAGAACACAAAGACCGCCTAATGGTTACTGGAGCAACTTTTTTTTTTTTTTTACAAAGAATAAATAGCCTTAAATATTATAAATTAAAAATACACAACAGCCACAAATTTTCAAAACCTGTTCATCATCATCGTTATTATTATAATTCTTTTTTTTTTTTAATGTTAAACTCAAGACGGATATGTCAACCTGTAATCAACTCAATAACTTAACATAAACAAACAACAGATGTGTATAATGAAATATATTTTGAACTTCATGAAAACAGCTAGAGCACCAAACATGTGAACGTGTAAACTCTAAATGCCCTTACTTTTGTATTATTCGTGTAATTTCTTCATTATCTCATACTCTGTAACATTAACTCTCTAATATGCCTGCAGACTTTGAATGGTAGATCTCTTATACATGTACTCTATAAGTTATTAATTCTCTAACAGGCCTGCAATCTTTGAATGGTGGATCTCTTTATTACACTTGATAAGTTGATCAGTTTGAACTTTGTACTGCTAAGTTGTGCTTGGTATCTGAATTTGGAACAACTATCCCACATTCACACTGTGCATAACTGAGCCATAGGTTTGCATAATGTACTACATGTCCAGGGTCAATTTCTGGCTTTATGCTGTGAGATGCCCTTTTGTAGTCGTGACTTGAAAAAAGTTGTGCTAAACTTGTATCGTCCATACGGTATTCTATTATACTCTACATCTCTCAGCTTTGTATCGTCGAACTTTGCTTGATATTCGCAGCTTGGAAAAATTGTTTTCTACGCTTCTAGCCGCTATAATATAACAGTGACTGCGGGATGCCCTGCAACGCTTACAAACAACAAATATTATTTCTCCTTAATTATTGCAATCTATGAACTCTCTCATTTTCTAGTGGTCTCATTGTGGACATTCTTAATTAACTGTCTGGTGCCAGAGGAACGTTAATGTTTACCATACGGTACTTTATTTCCGCCAACTCAAAATAATTTTGCCTACTTAGAGGTTTGGTCTAACATTATGCCTGATCTTTACCAACCGCTGTTTTTTAACTTGCTTGGTGCTCAGAAAAGAATGCTAGGATAAGCCACGGCATTTTCACACGGCAAGGATTGAGGGTCACATTCATACATAGTATCTAAGAGCGGTGGATCGTTTTCGTCTGTTTTTACCTGCATCCACGAGTGCTTCATATGCCATCTCCATACTGATACGTGTCTGTGGGTCCATGGCATCGGCTGTCAGGGCAGAATTCCCAAAGAATTCGTTGTCGAACAGATCCAAATCGTTGACTTTTCCTAACCTGCCGATTCCACGGTATCCTGTTTTGTGAAGATAAGTAATTTCGGTGGGAATTAATAAATTGATAATAGACGCGATTTATATGATGATTATTCACATCCAGTACAGATTTTTTTTAACGCGTTGCATTATAACGATTGAAATAATGAATCAAATTAGTGGAGAATACATTTCCCCAATAAACAAACATATATATAAAATGGTGAGAAGTAGATTTACTTTCAATCACTTTGTCAAGGATAAACAAGTACTGAAGTACTGGAAAAACCACCGTTAAAATGAATATGATCTAATGGAAGTCATGGTGTATTATTACACTGGACAATATACGGACATGTAATATGTCATATGTTCTTCCTAAGCACTTCCTAACTCAAAGTGCATAACTGTCGAGGTATAAGCAGAACTCACTATAGAAGTTAAGGATAGTATAGGACTTTGTTTAGGCGAATTAACGATTTATGATGTCAGTGGCCTTATGGTTTGGCAGTTATGACTCAGAGATTCTTGGGTTTGAATGTTAACTAGGCCTGACATTTTGTCCATGTAACAACAGTTTAGACACATCTCCTGACTCGACCCAGGACTAGAGACGGAAAATATTATTATTAGATTGCTGAGAATTTTATTGTTCAACTTGGACTCGCTTTGTATACTTTCCAGGAGGCTGAGAACACATGGAAAAATCTCTGTTATATGTGTCAAAGTAATAGTGCATTATACGTCGAGGCTTCATAGGCATTAGGCTGATGGCAGAGAAAATTTTAGTAATGCTCCCGATTAGTTTTATGTACAGCAAATGCCCAACCTTTTGCTATTCCAGTTATTGAGTATAACGAAATATGTTAAGTTTTGATGAAGGAGACTCCAAATATGGGGCGTCGATATTCCCATGATTCCTTTAACGGTTGATCAGATCAGCCACTTACTTGACATTTTGAGGATTGACTTCAACTTACCGAGTGGAAATCGTCTGTCGTCGTACGTGATCATATCGACATGCTTAATCAGATTGTCCCAGAATTCGTCCATGTTCCTGGACTCTGGGAACCTGCCAGAGATGCCACTAATGACAATGTCCCCCTCATATTTCTCCAGACAACGCCCTTCCGTCATGTCGACAGGGGAACTTTCTGGTATAGAATTTGAGCTTGCTGAACCCGGCATGTTTGCACTGAAAGGGTGATAAGATTGATAATATCATCATGAGTATTATCACTTGACTCGAATGTCTTGAAACACAAGAGAAACTGCCTACTATGTACTAATACTTTGATAGAAAAAAAATCAGAGGCTAGGGCCCTGGTCTACAAACATGACGGGTGGAAAAGATTAATGCACAGGAGACGCCCAGATGATTTCAGACGAAGACAAGGATTAAGAAGAAGAACAAAGAAAGAATGAGAGAACAAACAAACAAAAGTATATACACACACTCATACACGTCTCCCGAAAATATCTTTCAGAAAGAAGTGGACAGACATGCAAATAAGAAGGACATTATATAGTAGATGAATTTTCATAGTTTCGAATCTGGTTGGTTCATTGACGTAATTATCATCTCATTTTACAGAACTCCTAGATTTCAAGGCAGATACTATCAACTACGTGAAAGAAACAAAAAAAATAGGCCTGCATTAAAAGAAAAAATCAGGGTTTCAGTTTTTCAAATGACAGAAAACAACGAAGAGTGTATTGGGGGGGGGGGGGGGGGGGGGGGGGGGGGGGGGGGGGGGGGGGGGGGGGGGGGGGGGGGGGGGGGGGGG
>JBCEWB010984207.1:0-15167 GCA_039654565.1 Peronia peronii | reverse complement strand
GAGAGAGAGAAGAGATGTCTCCCATGGAATGTCGAGGATGGCACTCCATGGGAGACACCCCACCGATGGCGGACTTAGAGTCGGCGTTGCAGTGGCAACCAATGTAGTAAATCGATTTTTTTTTTTTTTAACTGTTTTCCTCTAATTTAGACATGCCGAATTGGATGGAAAGCTTAAAATAGTCTATCTGTAGTAGTAACAAAAATCACATCCGGGACGCCACCCACCTCCACCACCTAAATTTACTTGTACTGTTGTCAACAGTTTCAATGCACACTATTTAAAGAATTTTTAACACGAAAAATATTTCACTTTTTTCATGATATAGAAAATTCTGGTATGCTTGCAGTTACTGCGCTTAAAATGTCAATTCACATTCAAGTTTCATTGAAATTTGTAATTCGTCAACGTTGATGTAATTTTGTTGAAAACTATCTCATTTTAGAACTGTCGTTGTATTCTTGCTAAGAATTCCAGGATCAGTAGATTGTTAAAGGTGATAGACAGTTTTCTCAGGCTGGCAATTTCTTTGCTGAACTTTTGCATCTTTGCATAGCATTTTCCTTGCACAACAACAACAACAACAATAACAACAACAACACTAACATAACAACAACAACAACAACAACAATCTAATAGCTTTTTGAAATAATATCCTAGCTGAGGCAGAGATCATGTGATTGTCACGTATTATCGAATGTGTAAATTAATGCTAAACCAAATAGATTGCGTTTTGGCTTTGTGTTGGGTTTTAAACTCCAATACGCTATTTTGCTCCTAGCACGGTTGAAGAGGCTTACCAGTTCAAAGGTATCTCAAAGAAAGTATTTTGGACTATCAAAGATTGTAAAAGGAAGTTTAAAAAAAAAAAGAATACGGGTCAACATTGTATCTACTGTCTGGACAAGCAATAATCGATTGAGCATGTGAGAATACAATAATTTAAAAATATTACTAATAATAACAACAGTAATAGATATACATGTATGTAGACTCGATGGCGGTGAGAAATATGTCATTTGCTATTTAAGGCCTGGTACTATGATATTAAGAGTACATATTGCCTTCGACCTTAGGTCATCAATTTACTATATGCATGTGTAACTGGCACGTTTGTCTCAGTCGGAATATTATTATGCCTTCGGAAAGTTGCCAACGTATCTTCTTGCCATAGAAACAGCCGCCAGCTTGAATTTTCCACTCTTTTTTTGTTCGAAATCCATGTGCCATGTGTTCCTACCACACCAGTTCGTTCCAATGCATATAATTTTTAACACCCAATGTTCAAAAAGTGACAGAAGCAAATGGAAGTTTCATATAGAGGTGTTTGTGTGTGTGTGTGTGTGTGTGTGTGTGTGTGTATGTGTGTGTGTGTGTGTGTGTGTGTGTGTGCATATATCAAAGATTACAAAATTGGCATTTTTATTCACTTAATTTTTTTTCCTTATTAAAAAAAAAGAGAAAAGAGATACAATAAAAACCCTTTGTCATTATTATTATTATTTTGTCAATGAAAGCATTATTCGAAATATCATGAGAATATGTTGGTAAGTTATGTATATATATGATATTAAGAATGCCACAGAAAAGTGTGACTAGCGCTGTGAAGCCCAAGCTGAACTGACTGACCCCCAGCCCAACGCTAGAGTTTGAACTTTGGCTATTTTGATCTTTTTTTTCCATTCCCCCAGTGACATCAACTTAAGCTCAATCGACTGTTTTTGGCCTCGAGAAAAGCTGTAAGAAGATTGGTGGAAATATTCCAACAACATCGATCAAGCACTGCTATCTTGAAATGAGCATGGCAGTAAAGGCAATATGAATCGCCAAATGGAGTAACGTTCCAATGATAATAATTTCATTATAATGTGTGGATTATTAATATTTAATCATGGTTTTGCCTGCTACTGTTCCTGATTAGGTCTAACAGTTTGCAACAGAGGTTCTTCAACATTTTAGCTAAAGGGCCACAAAATTATAACTCTTTGTGTCCGGCATACCATCTCTTGTGTCATAGAGATCTTAGTTATTTTATCGGCTCACCACTAGTTAAGGCTTTCACTATGGACAGTTGATTTCAGTACATTCAATTGTCTTTTCTCATTGCTTATACTCCAATTTTTTATGCTTAAACGAACAACAACAGCATATATCGACAACAACAACATCAGCAGCAGCAGCAACAACAACAACAAAAAGCTGAAAAACAACAAAAACAACAACATTAATATCCCAAAAGCTCTGAAGGTTTATTTATCAATAAGGACTGAAAAATCACAGTAAATGCATTTTCGTCCATTATTTTGAATTAGCCAAAAATAGCTGCTTTTACACATAGAAACACCCTGACAGCACTCTAAGAGGGCCCGGGTGTTAGTGTCATAGCTCCTTATGACAGAATGAAGATCCAGTGGTCTTACTAAAACTGTTCTATATAAGGAATAGTAAAAAGGCAGGAAAAAAAAAAAAAAGATAGGCAGAAGAAATTTTGGGCTGGACTACATTCAGGATCTAGGAGTAAACCGTGACAACATCTGCGGCGATCCCGGCCATAGTTCACAAAAAGCTACTGCTGGAGGAAACTGGAGCACGACTTGAGGGAGGCGCCCTCATGACTTCAGTTGAAATTAACAACAAAGAAAAAGAAGAGAAAGGAGAAGAAAGGGATAAAGAAGAAAGAGAGAGAGTATGTAAATAGGAAAGAACAAAAGAAAGAAAGAAAGAAAGAAAAAGAAAAAAGACAGAAAGAAAGAAATCAGGTTATAGTAACAACAAGAAGCAACCATAATTTTTCATTACTGAAATACGGGTCTTCTTGACAAAACAAAATGATGTAATATAAGCCCGGGGATGATGGAAGAGATTAGCAAGTGAGCACACAAGACACGTCATGATCTCTGATAGCTGCGACCGCAGTATACTCTGAATAAAGGGAAATGCTTTCCACAAAAGCTTTAGACCCTGTGCAGGCGACTGTGATGATTATTCTCGCCCAAGGGATGTCTACCGAATCTACGTCATCTTGGCAATTTTGTGCTTTAAAGGGGAATCAGTAGGAATTTAAAAAAAAAGACACTTCTAAGAAGTGCATGAACGGAGCATGAGTTTTTCCTGCTCATGCTCTACTGCTCATCTTGTTTTATTATTATTTTTTTTCAAACGGTCTGGCAAGAATAAGTTAAACAAAAATTGTTTTCTCCCTTTTTAAGTTAACGTCGGTTGAAGCAAGTGAAATAACAATGATACACTGGATTATTCGCTCTTCTGTTTTTGTTTTAGTATCGTTATGGTGCTCTCTCTCTCTCTCTCTCTCTCTCTCTTTTTCTACCTCTCTCTCTATATATCTCTTTCTCTCTCTCTCTCTCTCTCTTTCCTCCACTTAGAAACTGCCCAAATTAATAGCTTCAGGCAGGCATATCTATGAATAAACTCAATGGCTTGCATAGACTGAAAGGTGCGTTCATCATGTTTGTCAGTAGGAACACTGACTCCGAAACAAGTACCGTATCGGAAAAAGAAAAAAATGTGTCTTTCTTTGCCGGCTACAGATTTAGCAAACGAATTTTGTCATGGCATCAGGGGTTCGCCATATTGGCAGGAAAATGATCTCTCACGAGAAAAAAATGGATTCTTTTTGTTGTCGAAAAGATTTCTGACATTGGGGACAAGCATATTCAAAGCTTTAGAGAGAAGAGTATGTCATGTAGAGACCCAAGAGACAATAGGCTGGAAATCTTATATCGTTTATAAGCTCCATGTCAGTGCGCCAGGGAAGAAAGATAAGAATAACACATACGTTTAAAGCTGCATTCACAGCGGTTAAATTGACTCTAACTCGATAGCTGTCAGATTTAGAATCACTTGACTTTCAAGAAAAATTTCATTTCAAACTCTCGACTCTGACTATCACGACTTCTCGCTTAGTCTAAACATAGAGTATTGGAACCATTAGACATTCCGGAAATATATGCCAATCAGTAGTGACTGCTCTTGCCCTAATAGCGTCTTGGGCATAGATTAATAACTTTAATAGCGTGTTTATGGTCTGGGGAATCTTCTCGAAATTTCTGCCAGTGAGAAAATAGTATGAGTGAGCAAAGTTCACCTCCTTTGAGAAGTGTATTTTGTGTGTCGCTACTGCTTATCGAATTAAATAGTCATTAAACATACATTTACGTAATTCAAATTTATTATTGTTTTATTTATGTTAGGTAGTTTTGTTTTTTTATAAATACAGTGTGAATGAAGGATTTGCATATTTGTGAGAAATTGACTCATTTCGGTTCTTGATAAAAGATCTATGGGCAGCTTTGACGAGTAGCATCTTTAGTAAGGGCCTTAGGAGTCACAGGCTGAAGACCCTTGGTATAGGCCTATACGCCATTCATTCATAAGCTCCATGTTAGCGGGCGAAAGGAAAACGGGATGAGTATAAATGCACTTACTTGCAAGTTCACTGTCACACACAAGGCTCAAATGACTTTAACCCTTGACTGACATGGCTGGAACATACTGATAATTACTGTAACCATGGGAGCGTCCAGAAACCAATTTGGTCTTACATTCGGTCATTATATTTTGTGTTTGAAATACTTTCTCAATAGGGTGCAGTGTAATGGAAATTGTTTATCTTATATTATTATTTATGGGAAAATTATTATCTGAAGAAGATAAGAAAAGTATGTTCGATTCATCATCTAAAAGATCTATAGAGATGTTTGGCTTACACATACAGCAGCGACAGCGGTCTGTTTTCAATACAAGAGAGAAAACCAGAATGACGAAGAGAAATCTGTTCTCTAAAAGAGTTAAAGATAAAAGAAGGGCTATATTATATGCAATAATTACAGTAAATGCATCGCAAAGCACATGTCTTGAAAGACGAGATTACTTCATACCTGTTTATTGTGTGCGTTTCCTTTATTATATATCGATGAACCGAGGTGATCAGAACTGGTACAGAGGGATTTACATCCCTGTGTTGATGATATTATCGTGATACTGATTTTTGGATCATAACCGGCTGCCTTACTTCTTTCTCTATATTATGTTCTTTGCCCTTGCTCTAACAGGAAGGCCTAAGTTATGTTTGTTGCTTTGTCTGAGTAGTAGACTGTTGAATGTTGAGAGCATCATGCAGTCATGGCGACAAAGAGGAAAAGACGAAAAACAATAACAACAAAAATATAAAAAGAAAAGAGAAACAAAGAAAAAATGATGGGGAACACCAGGAAAGTTTTCAAAATAAACAAACAAACAATAAAATTCTAGTTTATCGTTCATTATGAATACTTAGTTCATGGAACCAGCAAATCCTCTTACGTACTTTGAACCTTAAAGATTATTGGGACATGTTGATCTACGTTATTTGTTGTATAGTAAATTACAAGTCCAGACATACTGTATTTGTTTTACTTTACTTGTATGCAGCTTCAGGGCTTAGAGAAAAGGAGGAAAAATGTCATAAGACTTTTAGAATACTGGGTCCATCAGTCGATAGACCTTCTAGCCTCGATTACACTAAAGCGAAATGTAGCATTCTGTTTAATGATAATAAATCGAAGCTGATGACCTAACCAATACTTGGATTGATCACAGCGACTCCTTATTTAGCCATTGGCCTTATTATCTGATGCATCAAATCATATTTGTTGTTGTTGTTTGTTTGTTTGTTTGTTTGTTTGTTTGTTTTCCTTAAAGAATGTGTGAATCCCGACCTGCAAAAGTCAATGATCTATATCAGAGGTGTTCAAACTTATAGCAAAAAGGACCAGATTTGGTGAGGTGAATATATCTGGGACCGATCATTCAGCCTGACATTTTTTGAACCATTCAATGCAAATGAACTATTTAATGACATTTTTGTTGTTAATGGCATACTTTTCATTTCTTTACAGAGAACACAAATAAATTCAAACATTTTTTTTTACCCAGATCATTCTCCCTTTCGTATTTGAAGACCATATAAAATGAAGAAAAAAAAATCTGACTGGAAAATTTAAATAACTTTTGGAAGATTAAACTTACCTTGGTTCATTTGAAACATTACATATTATTCACTATTAAATGTTCGCTGTAACTTCTGAAGTCAAAACATGTGAACTGGAAAACAACAGTATATAACAGATATCTTGTTTACAAGTCCAAAACACGTAGGGAATATGAATATGTGTATCACTCACTTTGGTTACAGTCGCCATTTTAGAAGTGGGCTGGAAAGGTTCGTGCAAGTCGAGAATGCGGTCACAGGTTTGCTGTCATCTTCTGATGAAATATAAAATAGCCTTTTGTCTGTTCGCGAGTATTTTATAGTATTGTTGATTTTATCATAGAGGCTGCAGGCCGCTGGAAATTTGAACACGGATCAGAACTGGTCCCCCGAGGCCGGACTTTGGACATGCCTGATCTAGATCTAGGTCGATTCCAAATGGACTCGTGTCGATACGGTGGCTTTATAATTACGCTGTTACAATCATCATTCATAAAAATAAAAGCCACCGAATATACTAATGCCCTTTGACAAAGACACAGAATTCTTTTTCTGCCTATATAGCCTAAATATGGCCTCTCACAGTAAATAAAAGACAAACTACTATATGTTTCATTTAACACAAAACAAAACAAAACAAAACGAAACAAAACAAAAATCAAACAAACAAAACAAAACATGACAAAAATAAAAAACAAACAAACAAAAACCCTGCATTTTGTTCCGTATACGCCTATGTTGAAACAGAGATGGGAAAATGTAATTCTCGATGTCACTGGAACAAAAGTTTTCCAGACAAATTCCTTTAGTCAAAGTCTATCAGAATAGGCCAAGGAAACAAACTGTTTATGACGACAGAAAATCGACCACCTTTTGCTCTGTAATAAATAAATGGAAAGAAGGAGGGGAGGAGGTGTGTGTATGTAAAAAAAAAAAGGGGGGGGGGAGGGGGAGAAGCATGGCAGTTCCAAATGGAGCACTTATCTAATGGCCAGATTGACCCTGGCCGAGAGGTAAGCCCTCAAGCTATGAACAGAACACTTTACCTGCTGGTTAGTAAACGAAACGCTTGAAGTCATATAACATACATGATAGGAATGTGATCATTTATTCAAACAGTCAAAATATAATTATAATTTCTTAAAGGATTTGAAAGCTGGAGTCGTGGAGATTAAGTGCATGTAGATTTGATTGGAGATTTAGCATATCTACGTTCGTAAATCAGAAGTAAAGTCAAGACATAGAATATATGTTTATAAAAACATCTGTACAAAAATTGAGACCCTGAAATTCGATTTTTATTTATTTATTTTTTTTTTAAAGTACGGACATCTTATGTGTTAAAGTTTTTAGTTTACCAAGATTTGTGCACATTTAGTCCAGATTTTCTTTGATTTATGATGTCACACACTTTCTGTAAAGACTTCAGCTAACAGAACTTAATCATGTCTGACACACTGTCTGTCTGTAATCTTTGTTTCGTAAAGTTACATTTTGGCATGTTCTATGCAATGACAATGCCACAACTTTTATATATACATGCCAATAATAAGAATGGTGGCAATAAAAATACTAATAACAAATGAGATATAAAAGTTAATATCTAAACCTCACTGATCACACCATGCGCTATTATGATTGTAATTACTGATTTTTTAAATTTGATTTATTTTATTTTATTTCTTTCTTTCTTTCTTTCTTTATTAATTTATTTATTTATTGGCTGATGTGTATTTGATTATCTTTATTTCACCGATGATGGTCATGAACTGAACTCAGGGGCAGCTTGAAGTCGATTACCTCTCACATAGCCTAAAGCTTTTTGGCCTTATTATGAATGCCTCTTTTAATTCTCACTATGGACGTGTGGATCTGTTCACTATTTCATAACACTAGTAAGCCCAGCCCAAATCCCCACTTGCTGATGAACGATCAGCAATGACACTCAATTATGTAGATTTTGGGCGTTGCTTTGTGTGGAAATAAGTTTCTATATAGTGGATATATATTCTATACAGTAGGTATTAATTGCTGCACTAAATGTATTGTATTCTGAAGAGTTTATTCTGAGAGTGTGCCAGGTGAAATCTTGTGCATGGTTACTACTGTTTTGTCTTGCGTGAGCTCAACTGTGCATTAAAGACTGTATATTGTGAGCCTGGTGTAGACGCGTGGTTCTATGTATTTGTGGCAGTAATTGCCGATAAATGAGTGTCTGTAGTACGTGTTTGGAGGAGGTAATACCATGCTTTCCTAAGAAAGCTTCAAGACTAGGAGTGATCAGGAATTCTCGCCATGCCAGAGAGTAATCTTACTATTGTTTAATTCATCTTAACGGCTAATGTAGGAAATGACTGAATGATCATTAATCTTCTTTATATTATATGATAAAGAACCAGATTTTCGAGCTTTAAAAAAATTCACAGCAATTTCGAGTTAATGATACCGCCTCTAATTGACAAAAATGTGACTAAAGACAATAACAATTTCCACAGATTAAGACTCACTTGAATTATGAATAATATTACATGTGGAAGAAAAATGTTCATGACAAAAATAAGTTTACATGAATTTTAAATTATGTTGTGTGTATGTGTGTATTTTTTTTAAACCACAGAAGAATTCGAAATTCACAATCATACATTTCAACAAGCCCCCACAAGACGCCGTGCAAAGACAGCGGAATACAGACAACAAAATGTTATAGACCGAATGTTGAAGTTTTGGATTGCAACTTGCACCTGTTCTTATGACAAAGTGACAACTAACAGGACCATCAAAGTGGATCAAAATCAAAGAAATTCCAAGTTATTTATGCAAGGAATTTTCATACTCCCAGGGCCCGATCACCTTTTTTACTCCAATTAGTGGAGGTTTGGAACTGAAAAAAAAAAAAGGGGGGAGGGGGGGGGGGGGGGGGGGGAGAAGGAGAGAGAGGGATTGTTGTCTTAACTTGCCTGCCTTCTTTGGTCAAGATAAGATTGATTCAATGAGCTCATGAGCGCAAAATGAGAATATAAAATAGGGCTGTCAAGTGTCAACTCCACATTAAAATCTTCAGAAGAGGGCCGGATCATTTTTTTTTTGGAGGGGTTTGGGGGGGGGGGGATGTTTTTGAGATGCTTGTGTATAATCAATCATAACAACTGATCACAACGGTCATGGTCTCATAACCGATTAATCAGTTACCATAACTGAAGTTTCCGTTACGTCATGATCGACCATGAAAGAAACAAGCTAACTTGACCGGTGTCTTTGATTTCAGGAAACTTCGTCAATGGGCGACAGGCGATGGCCTCAGTGTCACGTCTTCCATCCATTCTCCCCTTGTGTCAGCCTTTTTCTGTTATCATTAAAATAAAGATACAATAAAACGTCATTGATCCGCTTACAAAGACATACTAGGTGCTGATTTTCACTCAGCGTTTAAAACCGTTAGATACAATGAAGTGTATTCGTAGTCGACCTATCGACAATGAACATTGGTTGTCGACCTGTCGACTAAGAACGCATGGCGCATACGCTGTCGACCTGTCGACCATGCATGATACTATGAACTTACAGTACAAATCGGTGGTTGACTTGATCGTGCACTGTGCGTACCTATCAAATGCAGGCCTAGTTAGAAGCCTACATGCCTCATTGTGTCAAATTTTATTTCGCGGATTCTCCCAAACCGGGCTATTTGCAATGTATAACCGAAGTAATTTAGAGCATGTGTGTCATTAGATCTAATAATTTGTCTTTAGATTTTCATTCTCTCTTTAGAGCACTGTTTCAGTTGGTACTTTGGTCGCCCATGATATGCGGAATCTTTTGAAAGCTTTTCCTTTTGAACACATTAATGCTGGTAGTGTTTGATTTTGTTTAAGCCCACACTTTATATCCGTAGTTATGACTTTTGCTGCTGATCATACATGTGCAGTTTTAACATTCTCAGATTAAATTTGTTTCATCATGTTGTCACCACTTTGAAGCTCATTTATTCAGAATTTAATAGAGGTAAAATAGACAATAACAGATCTAATGGACCGAAATGTAACACATGTTGTATAATAAGTAGCCCATGAATGGAGAATTGATGAGGCCAAGAAATGAAGAAAGGATATGTCTGTGTAATCACAATGGAAATCAGTAAAATGTCCGGAGGAGTTGGTGTTTGTGCCATGATTACGGTGATTATACGCTTTTCATTTCAACCTGGGAGGGGTGGGGTGGGGGGAAGGGGGGGGGGGGGGGTCAATTGTCAGGATGTTTATTTTGACAATTTCTTTTCATTTATTGGTTTCTACATTGCATTCTGATATGGAATATGACATGCAGCTGCCATTAAAAGTTTGTCTTTAAATCTCGAAGAATCGGAATAAATAAGCTAAACAAATAACCATAACTGCGTTCCTATTTCGTGATTTTTATCTCGTTTACGTCGCCAGAATGTAAGTTTTCTGAGTGCTGTTGGTGAAAACAAATATCAAATAAATTTTAATGACATCAATCTGTTTTGCTTCTATAGTCATGTTCACACGAACAGATGAATAGGGTGCAAACATCAACAGAACTGGCGATGGGTGAACTTTTCTATTAATTTTTTTTTATTATTAAAAGCCCGTTTTGCCTCACCATTTCGGAAGGAGTAAATCTCTTGTCTTTGAGTGGTTGTCGGCATAACGACTCAGTGCAGGCAAAATGCAGAAATGTTGATTTGTAGCTTTTTCATTTCCATGTAAAAGTAATGTTGGCTTAATACAAAAAGATGTTAGGGACTAACAACCAAACATAAAGGCCACTCCCACTGTTTCAACATCAAGATAAACAGCAAGAAGGTGCCATGAATTTTTCAGTATTTATATTTTATATGCCGACTTTGCTGCGGGTATGTCTGAAACTTTGACACATACCACTGTACTGTGTTAAATATGATAGAAATTAAAAGAGCAAATATTATATTTTTTTTCATGTGCGAATGAATGAAAGCTTGTGCTGGTCAAATTGAGTAAACACTCAGCATAAATAGAAAAACAAAGACAAAACAGAAAAAAAGCGTGCTTCGGTCATGTATTCCGACTGTTAATAAAACTGATACATTTGCCAATGGAAAATGTTACCTAGGGTGAGCAATGTGATGGGGCACGGGGCGCTAGAAAGCAAGAAAATGTGCGGGCACAGCTAAGATCACAAATTCATCGTAATTCCAATGCAAACAATGATCAAAAGTAAGACATTCTGTGAAAAACAAAAAACAAACTGCAATCTTTTTACTGTCCTTATGACAAGCAGTAGTAACACCTGCCTGAAAAAAAGAAAATAATAATAACAACAACTTTCACATTTTTTTCTTCCTGCTGGATTAGCAAGAATATGTCGCTGGATGAAACCCTAAATCTTATCGATAGAAGAAAAATAACTTTATGTACATCATTTTGTTTCTAAAAGAAAAGAGAAAACCTACACGTATTTAAACACAAACAAACAAACAAATAGAAAAGATACACACGCTCAAAACAAAAACAAAAATATCATAATATTGCAGCAAAAAAGAGAATTTGTGCTTCAGCATATAATAAAAGCCTGTGACAGAATTAACAAGAGCCACACACAATTCTGATTTTCTACGAAATGGGAGCGTAGGCCTGAAGTTTTTTGTTTGTTTGTTTTTGGTTTTGTTTTGTTTTGTTTTGTCTTTTTTTATTATAAAATACAACAATGCTCTGGACAGGCTAGATAAAATGTAGGGCCTAGGAGTGACAAAACAGATACCAATGAATTTTTCACGACCAATTTTTTGCTCCAGGGATCAGTTCTTGTGCAGATCATGGATATTATGAGGCACGAGGTCCATGTTACTAAACCAGTCTAATTTATGGCAATCATTTGGATGCCATTTAGAAAGAGCAGTAGCCTACAAGAAATAAATAAATAAATAAATAAAATAAAATAATCGATTAGATAATAAAGAAAGATAGAAATAATAAAGAAAGAAATAGAAAGAAAGATAAACAGAAAGATGAAAGAAAGAAAGAAAAAGAGAAACAACGAAAGAATAATTAAAATGCAATAGGGTCATATAAGTGCTCAATAAAGTGCAAAAAGCTGTTTGCGTGATCAATGCAAAACCGCCACAAAGGCAATCATCACAGTGATTTAAGTCACATAAGGAATGGAGAAAATCAATAAATCGATGCCTCTGACCCTAACTTTTTTGAGAATAGGATATAAATCTCATTACCACCTTTCGGTTAGTCTGCAGACATGGTATTTCTATCACCCTGCTGGCTAGAATTAATGATGAATCCATGGTTCACCATCGGCTGGAGATATCTCTGTCTAGACAACAGTCAATATGAAATCTATTAGAAAACAGCAGCAGTATCACAAAAATGTTTCCTGAAATCACACCTAGGAAACATTTTACTCTTAGTGCAAATGAAAACAAAAATTTTTAAAAAGCCCAGCTCTTCTAATTTTGTTTCCTAAATCTAAGCTATTGCTATCTCTCAGCTAGGTCGTTATTTCAGAATAGGCCATAGGCAAACGAAAAAGCCGGGTTAAAAAACAATGACATAATAAAATATTTTTTTAAAATGCACAAAAACAAGCAACATTTTACATGAAGGACATATACACATTATAACAACACGTATTCATCGATCAGTTGGTAAGAGAGTACACAATAAATCAATGGTTAAAAATTAAAAACAACACCAAAAGTTATATCACTTGACTATCTCATTATTCACCATTATGTCTGATATCACTCAGTTGGTTGTGATTTATTAAACCAGATTACATCTTCATGCCAATGTCAGAATATGACAGAATAAATATAAAAAAAGTCCACGGTTTCAATAAAACCTGTCAACAAAACTCTTATAAATAACAATGCCTTTCTCTCTTATTTCAGCAATAAATAACAACAACAGTAATAATCAGAAACAGGCCATTAAAATAACATTCATGTCATGCAATAAAAAAATGTAATGCAAAATGTAATTTGTTTGAGTGATTACTGATGTCAGCGTAAGGTTATGTTATGTAAATGTGCAAAGACCCCATCAACACTTTCTCTCCAAAGAGAACGGAAATTATTTGCTCCTTTTGTCAGTATCAGGTATGAAAAAATTTGCCGTAGAAATTGACAGACTAAAATACGAATAAGCAAATGCTGAAGAAAAATTCTACTTTGTGAGCTTTCCGTTATGTAATAGCTAAACTACGCACTGCTTTTTTTCCCGAGCTTTTATTTGAAAAATAGATTTGGGGGAAAAAGAATGCTTTACTTTAAAGGCGATTATGGGCTAAACTTGGATGAATTTTGCTCTCAGTGAGACCGAATTATCATCTTCACAAATCATTTTAGTCCATTTTCACACAAATGAAAGATTCTGTAATAAATATGATATTCGTTGAAGACTAAAAAGGTGAGAAGAAAACGCAGTTTCAGAAACAAATGATGATTAATTTTGTCGCTAAATGTATTCACGCTAGGAAAGTGGGTGGATACTTTTGACCCCAGATGAACTGATCAACGCCTAACAATTATCGTAAGATATTAGCTCTGTTGAAACAATCCTATATCCATTTGTAGGAATGTAATCTTTAAATATCACAATTATTGCATAGAATTTATTTATCTATTTATTTATTTATTTATTTATTTATTTCGTAATATAATATTTCTCATATACATATACATATTTCTCATCATTCCTTGCCACAGAAGTTTATTTTGCCTTTGAAAAACAGCTTGTACTTTTTTTCTTTGATGAAGTGGCAGCTTAGACATATCAACTGTTGTTGTCTTTAACAAAAACGTACAATTGAATGCCTGGTTTCTGTGGCACATGAAATCAAACCAATAAAACCAATTCAGTATACTCTGGTAGGGAATACGTGCATCTCTTACAGATAAAATTATGTGGTACGAAGATAGCAAAGTGGGGAAGCAAAATGGCAACTTGAATAAAAAAAAGAGTTTAACAAGTTTTTCATACTGATTTGTGGGGTTTTCAAAGACAGTAAGCTGAATTAATTCAGTTATGCAGTGACAGAGTGTGACAGAGTCATCTTTCACAGAAGCTGTCAAACAAATATCACAAGAACTGCGAATTCAGTGAAAGCTTTCTTTTTCCCAACTCTCACTATCAACACAAGCATTAAATAAACTACTGCATCAAACTTTCGTTAAAAGATATGTAACAATTTGAGAGAAATCTGTTTGCAAACGACTCACTATGCATAATATCCTGGCAACTTTTTTTCGTTCAGCGCTTTCAAAATCTGAACTTTTTTGTGGAACATTTTTTTTTTCGTAAAAAAAAAAAACAACAAACTATTCCTCGGCTTCCTTATCAAGGATTCCCATCTTTTGTCCAATCCACCTTGCCTTGGCCAGAATCTCGTCCTGCATGAGTGAGAAGCACATCGACAGGATTGCCATACCGAAAAGCACGTAAACAGACCCGAGCAACAGTTGAGCTTGAGCCTGAGGATTCTCGAAATCCGTGCCAGGTACCACATCTCCGAATCCGATGGTGCTGAGTGTGATGAAGCAGAAGTAGGCAGACTGCAGCCAGTCCCAGCCCTCCCACAGCCCGAAGAGGACCGCGCCGCCGAAGATGTATCCACCGATGACGATCATAGTGATAGTTAAAGGGACCGTGATCTTCTTCTCGTCCAAATCGTCTTCATCCTCGCTGTCGGAGTCGTCATCCAGGACCACCGGATCAGTCTTTTTCACGTCCAAGGGGACAATCTTCACCTGAATAGTAGGAGGTCGAGAGGGTGGAATTATTTGTCTAACGTTAATTGAGCAGTTCTATGTTGAAAGCTTGACAAGACAGCTTGAATGAAATCGCAGACTGGATTTATTTATTCTCTCATTTGAAATGCGATAATGCAAGGCAATGATACTGGGATACAAAAGAGTGGCTATAAGATTGGACAGTTCTATACCAAAACCTTGATAAGATAGTGCGTTTGAAACACAGCTTAGAGTTTTCTCTTTGTTTGTTAATTTTTTTTCTCCTTCTGCGAGAATCTTAACAGTTTCTCTAACCAAAGGCAGCAAGAACAACAGCAGCTCGTAAACAAAAAATACAACAGCAACAGCAGTACTAGCATATTCCTTAAGAAACTCTTTTCAGTACTGCTTTAAAGATGTCATTATCTCGTTTCCCTG
>JBCEWB010983985.1:0-15168 GCA_039654565.1 Peronia peronii | reverse complement strand
GCATATGTGACTCATCATGACAGTTCGGTCCACGAGGTGCACCCGGGCGGTTTCAAGCAATTGGGGCAGAAAGGTCAAGGGGGGGTCAAATGGTCGAATTTTGGATTTTTGCACCAACCTATTCTTTAAGGATCACTGCATCATGTAAACATATCAAAACATGGAATTCAACTTGAAAACTAGGTAAAAATCATTTTTAAAAATGTGGGGTCCCTTGCTAGGGAGATATAATGCAAAACTTTGAAAGCGAATTTCTCAGAATTTTATTTCTTTCAACAACCGCGTGCAATAGCTTTTGATGCTCATAACTCCGTCAAATAATGTCATTGAGCAATAAAACTGGTGTCAAAGGATAGCTGAGAGATCACTCTTTCACACTGCATCAATAACTCAGTTTGCCCAAAATGTACCTTGTGGACTGAACCATCATGATCCATCATATATGGATCTGTGTTTCTATGTACATAAACCCAAAAAAAGCTTATGATCTTTGACGTTATTCTAAAAATGCGATAATAATTGAATAATAAACCCGTGAGGGTGCTTGATCCAAATTGTATTTCCGATAGTATAATGCGCTCAAGACACATTTTCTTCAAGTAACATTCAGTTTAATCAACCAAAATATCAACATCGAAGTGTGCATGATTGCCATACACTTCAAGTCGCAAGGCTATATTTGAAAAATCTTCCACGGAGGCCATGGGTATTCTAGTATTTACCAAAAATATTCAAAACTTGATTTTTGCACTGAGATTGTTATTATATGAAGATAGTTTCAGTCAAAAATGGTATTTTTTCTTACTATTGTTAGTTAAGTATATACACTTAAAGCATGAAAAAAATTGGCAAAAACACAAACAAGAGAAAGTTGATATATCAATCAACTTGAAGATTTCATAGTTATGATGGGCCTACTAATGTGAGTGATGCCCTATCCTACAAAGCACTGAAGTGCTAAATCTAAACAAGAACCAAAGAAATGAACAGAACAATAATTATAAGCTTAGATATTTGCAATGTTCAGATCTGATCAAGCTGTTTACAACACAGATAAATCAGAAAACCTGGCAGCTTATACCTGGGTCAGTTCTGTGTTCAGTGCATCACATTTGGCTCTCAGCTCCACAACTTGGGAGTCTTGTAAGTCTCTTAGTGATGAAAAAGGCACATTTGACTGGCCTCGCTTGGCTGGGCTGTTCACACATATATACACATACAAAAAAAATCATCAGGTACCACAGTATTAGAAATACTATATATGTGACAGATGGGGATGCTTCGGTGATTAAGGTACCAGATGCTACTTTAGATTGAAGGGGTCAAAATCAGGCATTTTTTTTTATTGACTAATTCTATCCCTCTAAATAGTTTCTACCAAATGACAATAAAATAAACATTGAAAACATTTATTTAATGGGTGCTATTGTCTTCTTTTGAGAAATTATGTCACTCTGGGCCTATTTTAAGCACCACATACTGACTTGCTTTTATTAAGTTTTATCATATTTTAAACAACTGTGACATGGAAAAAGTGTTTTTGATGTCAAGGGAAACCCCTAAATGTTATTTCTGATGTGCTAAATTCATCTTGAACTGGAGGGAGCTGACCATTCAGCTGCACAAGTATGTGTAAGGCTTTCCTGATTACTGAGGAATCCATTTACAAACCAAGCCTAACCACTGGTCATATCCAATGACAACCACCAAACTCCTAAATGACCAGCCAAACTCCTAAATGACCAAAACCATGTATGCAAAATATCACTGCTATAGATTAGTTGTGCGGTGTCCATTGCTAAGGAGATAGGTTGCTGAATTTTCAGCAATTTTCTCAAAATGCTAAATTTCAAGCTCCCTGAGGGGGGGGGGGTGTCACTCATGTCAGCTCACTCTAACTTGCCTAGCATTAGATCCCACAACTATCAAGTATATCAAAATAAAGGTCAGAAAACACTCTTTCAATTGGTATCAAAAACACAATTTAACCCAGATGTACCTTCATCACCAAACCGTTGTGTTGTGCCACATATTCATAGCAATGAAAGAAAATGTTGCTGTGGAACATCAACTATGAAGAGACATTAATGTCACGAGGAGCATGACAAACAATCGATTGCAATTTGGTAATTCATTTATAAAAATGAGATTGATTGGACACAAAGTTCACTTTTAGCATAGCCACACTTGTTTTATAGGATATTAAATCTGTCTTTGCATATCTATCTTATGTGAAATAAAATCCCGTTTTGAAATATACATTTTATCTGAGAATAAAGATGTTACAACAGGTAAGAAACATTTAAAATAGAGATACTTGTTTTTAGAGCCTGGTAATAGAGCAGTGTGAAGGACTTTCTTTTCTATCATACCACTTACACCACAATAAGTACCTTGCATTGAAATCAATGTGAAAATTGTTTAGAATCTAGCAAGATTTAATGATGATCATAAACTTGGTGCAAATTGTCAAGAAATGTTCATTTTCACTTTCACCTCATTCTGAAAAAAATGTCACGTTTTTTTATAGTTCCCAAATCCTAAAATCCCAAAATTACTGACCCTCTTGAGGCAGCGGTCACAGGAGCTTTCGACCCTTTCAGTTCTGCCATGCGACTAGCGATAAAGTTGCCAGATGAAGAGTAGCCTCCCCTAGCTGCCAGCTGTTCCCTCAGTCGGGCATTGCTTGCAACAGTGTCGTAGCCATATAAACGCTGGGACATTCTCTGCAACAAGACACAAATTCAGCCATGGAGCTTTTGTTCATTCCAATATACACTGCATATTTATCAATCTGAATAACTCGTAAACCTGCATGTAAATAAAAGATCAAATTTAGTACACTCTCTTGGGATTGGCCGCTATATAAATGCACTCCATTATTATTATTATTATTATTATTACTACTATGCACATGTTTTTTGAGGGGTGGGTCTCAAATCTGACTCCAAAGCTGAAAAGACTCCCCAGGACCTTGTGCGAAACAAAAAGGTTAGCAATAAATAATACATTGTTTTAAGGGCCAAACACATGCTGCATGTCACAAGAGTAACCTGAACAAAAACAACCTTCAAACAGAAATTTTCAGTAGTGATCAAGCACACCACAAATGTGCAAAACAAATTGACTACAAAGTCTGTTTTTGTTCACCCTCTCCCTGCCCCCAACTCACAAATTTCTTCACCTCAAAGCTAATAAAAATCCCCAGCTTATTTCTCAACAGTTATTAAAACTAACTGATAAACTTACTCTACCTGAGTATACTATGGTAGCATAACACGGCTGGAATCAAAAAAGTTGTGAATCTGAGTTAAAAACAACTTCAAATATCTTTATTCTAAAAAAGAATAGATGGTTGAACAGTTCAAAAACAAAAACAAGAAAAATAAAACGGAACAAAAAAATCCACCTGGCTAGAATAGTCCACGCCGATAGGTCCTTCCACTTTGGTGTCTATGAGTTCTCCAACAACATTCATTCGGACATCCTGGTTTCGAATGCCTGTTAAGGCCTTTTCAAGAGCTGCTCTATTATTGGTTGAATCTGATCCAATCAGAGCTCCTGACACAGGAGTGTTGCGAGATCGTGAGAAGAACATGTCTTGGCAGACCACTTTCAGAGCCTTGGCAAAAACAAGTTATAGTCATTGTAGTGTTATACTAGCATTACAAAGAAGATACTTGCAAATCTATTTACCTTCAAGTCAATTTGAATATAATTTTTGGTCAGTGTGAGGAATTAAGAAAACAAAAACATTTATAACAGATCATAGCCTGAATTTACATAAGGAGGCTGGACTGACTTTCATTTTTGTTTGTATTATTCACAGATGACTTTTGTACCTTCTTAAATATTTACTTTTTATTCAGAGATTTTATCTTTATCACTTGAGACATCTGGGAGAAATGTAACATGACATGCCCACTAACCAGAACAGTATTATCACCAACCATGTCTATGCCCATAACATCAATTCTCCATCAAATTAGCAGTGTTATCACCAATTCTCTATTAAGTCAGTGGTTTTACTATTTTACCATTAAATATACTCAGTAAAAATTCCTTCACCGAGAGAACGGCAATATTATCAATAATTTTCCTTTATCTACGCTGTAAAACCTTTCTCATATAGACACATTATTGACACTGTTTTGCATGGGCTATATGACTTGGTATACCTTGTAAAATTCCCTCATAAAGACAGTGTTGCTATCATTTGTCATGTCACCAGCCTTGATGTGAGCCAGGGCATGAATGATAACCATGACAAATTCTCCAATCGAGTCCATCCTCTCCTTCCTCACAAACAGTATGTTCCGACTGTGCTCATAGAAAACTGAGTTTCTGAAGGCATTGTTGCTGTGGATCACAGGATTTTCATTTGATATAATATTCAAATTTCACTGAATGTCAAAGCAGTCACCTAAAAGATAATAATATTGCATCAACTACAAAGCATCTGTATCTAAAGCTGCAGGATGCCAAACATGAGAAAGGAAAAGAAAGAAAAAGAGATAGAGAGGGAGAGAGAAATAAAAAAAAAGAAAGGAACAGAAACATTTTTAAGGTTACCTTTTGAGATCCAAATAGTGACAATAATTATTCAGTGACTTCATACTCATATTGAATGTGCTACTTATTCACTGATATGATAAATATGATCTCTCATGAAGCTATGATCTTAAAGTTGAATTGAGTTATCTGAATGAGTTATCTTCTTCCTTATCTCTGTCATTACAGCCTAAATAGATCCTCCTTCATAGCAAGCAGAAGTTATCTTCATTTCTAACAGACAGAACAGGATTGAGTGGATGTGAGAAGATGCATTCAGTTTAACTTTAGAACTTACAACAACAAAATGATACATTTGCTCATAATCAGACTTGTCAGAATGAAATGGTTAGAACTACTGTACAGGACCACCGTATATATATTTGACAAGAGCTTAAATCTGAATCTTCACCACTGATTGTGACCAAACTAAAAGGTGGATATTCAGTGCAAGACTGGCAAATACAGCATCAGATTTACCTGTAGTTGTTGGGCGGGAGGTTGGAAGCCAGGAGCAAGGTGACCTCAGGTGTGTCTAGGTGCTGGTGGAGGAGACGAATGAGGAAGACTCCAAAGCGATATATGACAAACTGAGACGGGGTGATGGCATTGATGTCAACAGGGGTCAGGTCACCTTTGCACACCCACTGGGCATCCTTGACATCTATGTAAGCCTTGGTATAGTCAGCACCTGAGGTGTTGTAACAGTATTTGACATGTGATAAATTTTCAGATCAGTTCTTCATTGACAGGCTATGTGGCAAGGTTTTTCCATGTAGTTTCTCCTACCACAGATTCTAAACCCCACTGCTACCAAACCTGTAATTTCAAATAATTATTTCATACTCTAATTTGACTACTGCAATTTTCTTTCAGATGCACATAAACTTCTCATAGCAACACAAATGTCTAGCTTTAAATATAACTCCCATATCCTCTGTGTATAATACAGGGAGAGATAGAGTTAATGTAGCGAAAGAGTCAAATCCTGTGTGACCAAAAGGATAAACAATATTTCTCATTTGTTCTTGTACAGTAAAAATGCCAAGATGCAGCTGTGTCATTATGCCTTGCAGATGCCAGGACCATAGCGGGGAACACTGCTCATCACATAAATATATTCTATTTGAGATACTAATTAGTTATTAATACAGGAAATTTGCTATACAGGTTACAAGGCATGACAAAAAATAAACTGAAATTGTGTCATGAAGGTGTCAAGGTAGATTTTACTCACCATGGACCATTTCTGCAGCTGACCCAGTACCATCTGCTGAGCTATTGGCTTTGGAAAGAAGGTCATCTAGATCATTGATCTGTTTGAAGAGAGGTGACATCATCAGGAGGTTGACCCAATCCTGCTCAGCATTGCCAGTGGGTTCAAACCCTCCAAGACTTGCATCTGAAGGAACAGTAGTCTTTTGTGCTGGAAGATATAAAGACTGAATGACATATTTAAAAGAGAGAGAGGTGAATTTTGGGGGTAGTATAGCTGGCAATGCCTTAAATAGACAGGGCACAAGATAGTGATAATGTATCTTTAAAGCCCAAGAAATATGCATTAATTTGTGATATAGATCCAGAAAGCCAGTGTTGAACTTCACCATAATGACATTATAAGATCATTTTCAGCAGCTGGAAGTGAGAGAAAAATGTTAAGATTAATTATTTCAGGTTTTGTCTTGCAGAAACTGGACCCAGTTAATTCAAAATGTAAACTACATTTAGTTAATGTGTGTGTTTCACTGTGATGCATCAGTACCTCTGGGCCTTCGAAGTTTGCTTATATTTATTGACAAGACTGATACTTAGGAAACACAGCTATTGGACAGTGAATTCTGAAGACTCAAAATTACCATCTTCTAAACTTACCATTAAAGCAAAATTATGGATAGATTTGAATCCTTCTTTCAAAATACAGATCTTGAGCTCATACAACAATCTCAAAGTGAAAATATGTGGGCATATCTTTTCTCTAAAAACAAATTTGCTAATAAAACTCTACTACAATGGGAGATCGTTGAGCCCAGCCCTATTACTTCCCTTTGCCAGACTAAAGATGTGTCAAGCAAGCAGTGTAAAGAGGCAAAAAATTCCTTTACGTCATGTCACTCGACAGGCTGAAGACCAAAAGATATGATAAAATTATGAAGGTAAAAAACAATTTCTCTAGATCTATACCATAAATCTTTTTGAATTTTTCATGACATATGTTTCAAGTAAAGGGTGCAAAAGCAATTTTTTCTCCTTTACGTGCTTGTTCAGCACCTCTTTTGTCTGGCAAAAGGAAAGTAATAGGGCTGGGCACAATGTTTCCCATTCCAGCCTTATCAGTCTCGTCTCTTAACAAAATCTGTTCTTTTAACATAATACCACAATCTCCCAAAACCTTACACTTCAGAACTTACTCTTAGATTCTTCAAGTTTTCCAAACAGCAACGCTTCACTGGACTGCATCTCCAATTCTCTTCTCCTCTCCTCATCCAGGTCATACTGCAGGGACCTCTCCAGTCCTGCCACAGCTGCACCTTTACGTCTCTGCTTTCTAGCCTCCAGCTTGGCTGCCAGAGAGGCTGCATTTCTCTCCTGTTCTTGCTTCATGTTCTCCTGTTTTCAAATGATTCATCAACAAGATGATAGGATTTTGATGTCTCTCTGTTAACAATATCCACACATTATAATATTTTCCTACATGTAGCATGCTTTTTCTTAATCTCTGGTTAATTTTACAAAGTTTCCTGCTGCTTCTTTTGTTTGTTTATTTTTTTTTCCTTTGAAATTTTTAAATGCCCAGTTTTACCATGTTGTACTATCTTTTTTTTTTTGTAAACCATGTCTTCTGAAATTTGTTCATGTTTTTTTAAATATTGTTTTTCATTGTCTGAGGCCAATAACAACCGAGTATTTATAACAACAAAAGAAATATATTACTAATAGTCCTAATAGAAAAAAAATAGATTTATGAAAATCAAGACTGTACAATACTGTATAAAAATAAGGTATATATTTCAAGCTTAGAACATATTTTTTCTTCTTTACACTCACAATCACAAGACAGAGGAAAGTGTAGTTTTCCATTAATTTTCTTTCTTTCATCTTTTTCATATTCTTTTTTTCTTCTTTCTAACTCTTTCTTTATTATGTTATATTTTCCATTTTTAATTCTTTTTTTGTTTAATGCAGTTCAGCACCTTTTTCTCCCAGGTATTTCATGCATAAATTCTGGGACAAGTTCCAAATCTCACCTCTATTTTGCTCATATTCTCACTATGTTCCTTCAGCAGCCGCTTCTTCTCTTCCTCACCCAATTTAGCCTTTTCGATCTCCTCCCTCTCTCGTCTCTTCCTTTCCTCCAGTTGTTGCTTTTTCAATCTTTCTTTCTCAGCAGCTCTGTCTTTCTGTTTTTCCACCTCTCTCTTGTGCTCATCCTCAAGATCTTTTTCAAGTTGCCTGAATTTCAATCAAAAATGAAATCATTAAATTAAAAAAATTTTTTTTTAGAAGACTAAGGTTTTCATCATCATCATCATCATCATTTTACAGATTGTGTCTTTTAAAGAACACAACAACTGTCAATCAGTATCTTAATAAAAAGGCTGTAAAATGAAGAAAATATATAAATAGATAAATATATAAACAAATGAAAATGGAAAAATAAAAAAAAAACATTTTTAAAAAATTAGATGACAAAAAAAAAATTAATAAATAAAAAATAAAAAAATGAAAAAATAAAAGTTTCCAAATTTGTTAACCAAGATGGTTCTTCTTCACGTTCATCATCATCATCATCATCATCATCATTTTATAAAAAAATGTCTTAAAACTAAGACAACTGTATAAGTGGTAACTACTCAAATATACTAAAAAAAAAAGCAAAAACAATATGAACATCTGGATGTTTATCAAATTAGCCAAATTTTCAAGCATAATTAACTCTTTGCCAGGGCAATATAGAAAACATATCACTATCATCATCATCATCCATCATCTCTGTCTAGAGTCATCTCGGCACCATTGACAAATTTTGTCATGTATCATGTCTTAAGTGGTTGGACCTGACAGAGCCTATTCCTCTCTAGGTAGGTTAGCATTCATTATACTTTTCCTTCTCTTAAATCCATTGCCAACCAAAGCCTATGAGCTCCATCTACCTGAAGAGTTTGCAGGACACTGATCCATATATATTTTAAATATATTTTAACATTCTTTAGAATCAGAGATGTAGCTTTTTCACATTTTCAGATAAGTCACAACTTCCTGTTGACAAAGAATGCAGAATCACCTGGATTCCCATAATTCCAATCAATAAGGTCCATTCCAAATATCTCTTCAGTGGCAAAATAATTTATAGAAAAAAACATTATTTAAGTGAGTCATCTACTCACTAATAAGGCAAATTCTTTACTTAATTTATATTTCTAAACAATGTCCTGCTAAAGCATGGCTGATATCATTTGAACCATTTTAAAGTAAGGAAAAGAAAAAAAAGAGAAACAATTTGATGATAAATAGCACTGCCTGAACCTTCAAAAAAATAAACACAGCTTAGTAATAAATTTCTCCCATAGCCAGGAAAATATTCCAGATACTATCTGAGCAAGGGTTGTTACTCTGACTGCCTTGTGTTTCCAAATTATCTATATGGGATAACTCACTTCATCTGTGCCAGCATCTTCGATCTTCTCTCTTCCTCAATTCTCCTCTGCTCAACTTTCTGCCGTTCCAGCTCCTTCGACATTTTATCCATGATCTCTTTCTTGAATTTCTCCAGATCTTCTTTGGCTTTCTTGGCATCCTCTGCATACTTTCTCTTCAGTTCATCCACTGGGGAGAATTTTCTCATAGCTTCTGCCAGTTCCTGCAGATTACAACACAAAGACAGAGATATCTTATAAGGCATTGAAATGTGAACAGCGTACAATTTTAACATTCTCTGACATTCCCAAGGTTTCTTCAGAGACAAGACTGAAAGTGATTCTGCAAGAGAGGCATTTATTTATCAATGACTGACAGAGACTAGTACATTTCAGTTTAAAAAATGAGAACAGACTGAATATAATATGTTCATACTGCAAAAAAGTTCAATCTACTACTTTTGAATAACAGATTTTTATTTGATCTGTATGTGCTAGGTCATAATATTACTAGGGGCTAAAACAACATAATAATTATATATTTTTAGTTGCATACAAATGCAATATAAATATTATTCTCTCGCATACAACTTACAAAGAAAAATGTATAATAGAGACGATCATAAAAAAATAAAAATAAAAAATGAAATATAAAAATAGACACACTTCCAGTTGTATTCATGAGCTTTATACACTAGTAAATAATATCTATGGTTATGCATACACATTTTGCAGGTAAAGTTTCTCCAAAACTAAGAAAAGCTCTTACTGTCTCTAATGTCACTAGTGAGATCATTCAATAAATTACTGATAATCCTCGACAACAGTGAGTTTTGCAGTGAAAGTCTTTTTAACCATAACACACACAAACACACCATACCTGCAGTTGTTTCTCTTTGAGCTGCAGTCTTGAATTGGTCTCAGATATGTCCAGTTCTGGCAGCATGTCCCTCTCTGCTTTCTCAGTCAACCGGCCAGACAGCTCATCAAAGTCAGTCAGTTGTTTCTATGAACAGAAAATACTTTTATCACAAATTACTACTGTCCCGCCCAGTACTACTATTCGCATTTTCCAAATTTGAAATTCGACCGCTTTTCTTTAATCATATTAAAAAATAAAGAATTGAGAATAGTAGAAATTAAAGACTACCAATAACAAAAGTGTTTTTATTTTTTACCTATGCAAAAGATCGAGATGACCTCCACCAGGAGGTTGAAAGACGTATATAAAACTATGCAAAAGAGAGAGAAAAAAAAGAAAAAGAACAGTGCTTGCACACATTTCTGAATGAGACCTAGGGTTCTGAAAAATACTGCAGAAAATGTTTCTTGAAATTTCAGTTTGTAAATGTGGGTAATTTCAGAAAACAAGGCATTTCATTTGTTTACCAGATATATCACAAAAAGTCACAAAGGCTTATGTAATATTATTCACATACTATCATAATCATCCACCATTTTTCATCCACATTGTCTATACCCAGTCTCTGTTATGTACCTGCTGCTGCCACTTAAGCTGTTCTTTCTTCTCCGCAAGTTCTTCGTGTGACAAGGCGCCAGCATTACCCATCAGCTCTACTATCTCCTGCTCAAAGGCTGCGAGCAGCCGATCTCTTTCTTCTTGTCTCTGTGGTCAGACGTAGATAATGATATATCCATTCTATTCAAAAATTCTAAATTAAGAGACAGTGTCATCCAATTTATTGCATACAGGCACCTTAATAAACTTTCACAGTATCATTTGAATGGTTGAGGACTAAATCCTAAATATCACCTTCTGAATGAGTTGGTGATACTGAATATGACAAGAATTTTGCCCTTTTTAAAATTCAGTGGCAAATGGATGTAACAAAAAAGAAATGTATAAGTCAAGTAAGGTAACATCAAATAAGAGGGGATGAATTCTATTTGTCCTCAGAAAGGAAATTCCATTCTCAGCTGATCAGACAGAGTATATGTGTAAGATACATTCACATCTACATGTAGAAAAAAATATCACAAAAAAGCATTAGAACAAGGCAGACTCAAGGCACATTCCCCTAACTTGATATGCATATCGCTGATAGCAGAAATGAATTTCTGTATGGATAACAATTAGTTCTCACATGCAACACATGCCCACTTCTTTTGGAATATTCCAAATGACTATAAAGTGGATGCACTAAGTCTTCCTTGAATTATGCTAGGCTTTGATATACATGCTCATGGTAAGAGATGGGCATCGACATACCCATGATTTCCTTTAACAATTTTGTTCATTTTCCTTAGGTATTTATTCTCCATTTGTCTAGCTCATGTATATTTCCCACCCACGCTGTAATACAAAGAGTTATAGCACTCTGTATGATGGATTTATAAAACATATTGATCAAAGTGTTGTCTATGTCCAAAAAGTTTTGTTTTCTAAAAATGTACTATCAACACAGAGCAGCGCCAAAAATTAGGCCACCATGCTGACCAAGAAAGGTTAAAGAACTCCACATTTAATAGCTCATATCCCTGAATGCTAGAACAATGGCAGTGCTAAAGACCCCTATAAAGCATCTGGCGTGATGACGGGAATAGATTTTTTCCATGGGTGTCGCTTGAAACGTCTTCTCCTTAGAGTTTGAGATGACAACTCCCTTCTACTCTTTATGTTCATGTTCATGATCTGTAAATAAGTGTATGGGAATGCCTGGTGACACTGATGCAAGCAGGCAGACATGAACCAGTGTCGCTACATAAGATACATCTGACTTGCCATTTTCTCAGCATTGGCCCTGGCTCTCTTCAAGGCTGCCTCTCTTTCTTTAGCCAACTGCTCCTCCAGATGAATGGCTTCCTTCATGTGTCTCTGCCTCAACACTGAGTAAATCATGTTCTCTGCTTGCTTGCCATTCTTGCCCTGAGACACAAAACAATAAACACTGTGAGTCAGCTGTATGAAGTGATACATATATTTGACATGGTCCACAAGGAACAGAAACTGGTTGCAATGATATGGCACTGGAACTACAAATCCCCTAAGGAAATAGTACTCTTGATCTCAAACTCAAGTATCTTGCAAAGTTATCTTCTCTCACAAACTTATTTGAACTAGTCATCAACTGACTCAAATTTTTTCTTGGTCATGTCTCTCCTTTTCATTACTTAAGTAAAAACTTCATATCTGATTTGCCATTGATTCTTTCCCATTGCTGCTAAATACACAGAATTGAAAGAAAGAGTCTTTAACATAGCACCAAAGAGTCACAGTAAATCCGTATTTATTTCTACTTTGCTTGGTCTTGTGAAAGGTGGATGTGCTAACTGTTGCATGTGTCAGTCTGGTTTCATTCCATCAATTAAGCCTTCCCCATCTGCAATTGCTCAGTTCCATTTCAGATCTCTATCTTCTTCTCATTCATTTACTCACCTTTAGAGATTCCTTGAGAGCTGTTCCTTCCACCTCCCGGGAGAGTTTGTCATTCAGAGCATCTCTCTCCTGCTGTTGTTTTATCAGTTCATCTTCCATCTCCAGATCATGTGATTCCTTCAGCTGTTGCTGTCTCTTCTTTTTACGCTCTGCAATCTAGATAAACATTATGAAACAGTTAATCAAATGAAGGTAAAGAATAGATGGAACAGTAACACAAAATAAGGACATCCTAACTACATAAATTTACAACAAAGTGTTCTGATAAACTTTTCCCCGCATTAAGATTTTTAAAAAAAGAAGAAGCTTATGAGAACACAATGTTTACATCAATATGTTATTCTGAAGAGAGATAAAAGATAACAAATGGTCCACTTATTAAGTTACAGCAACTTGGAACAATGCAAATCTGGTAGTGAAATAATGTATATCAATCTGGTACAATCTTTCTGTTATTGTCACAACTACTGAAATGACTATCTTCAGCACCTTTTCTCAAATGATCATCCGGGCATAGGTGACATTATTCAGGGCTGTGGTAAGATACACCTCTTGTCTAAAGAGAGACAAGTCTATGTGCAAAAGGTATTCGTGAAGCAACTGAAAAAATATACACACCTTTTCTTCAAGAGTTCTCTTCTGCCTCTCTTTCTCAGTGTCCATATTTCTGCGCAGAGCATCTTGTTCCTTGTTGAACTTCTCCAGCAGTTTCTTGTACTCCTCCTCGGACAGGTTTTTACCTTGTAGTAAAACTTCTCTGTCAAACTTGGCTCTGTGATTATCCAGTACCTGAAAAAGTTGGAGAAAATGTCAGAATAATAGGGTGCCATACAAATAAAAATATGGCATAAACACTTTCCTCAGCCCTATAGAGTTTAAAAACTGTCAAGAAGCATTTTTGTTTTTAGTCTGTTGCTTCTGTGCAGCTATTTATTTCCTCACAAGAAAAAGTTTGTAAAAAAAAACAAAAAAACATTGATGTGGAAATACAGTCCTAACCTAATTTCAAAATGGATATATATATACGAGCACGTAAGTGAAGTGTAAAACAGGCTAGAGCATGTTGATAGGAAGTCTCAAAAGTTTCAACCACTATTGTCTCCTTATAATATGAATTCATAAGTACAATAAAATGGAAGCTTAAGAATTTGGAACATGATTATGGATTCTTTACTGAAATGAATTTGTGACTGCTATTGAATCCTTGTTAAATAGCTTGACTACATCAATACCTCAGATATGACAATGAAGTTCTTTATCCCTGGTTTGTGTCCTTTCAAATCCACAGTAAAGTGTTTTTGTTTTAAGCACATAATGCTAGCAATTTGGAACATTCAAAGATTCTATATCATAGTTCAGTGACCACTCACCAGCCTAAGTTGCTGGTCCATGTGTTCATCCACCCGTTTCTTCTCCTTATCAAGTTGTTCCTCCAGCTCTCTCTCCATCTTTCGCTCTTCCTCTCCGTGACCTCTGTCCAAAGCCTCTTGTCGCTTCATCTGTTCGTCCACCAGAGCTTGCTGCTGATTGGTCATTTTCTCACTGTGCAGTTTGTTGTTGATGTTTGTGATGAGATTTGCTGCTTCCACATTGTCCTTGGCAGCCTGTAATGTACAGTTAAGACAGGTGGCAGAGTTAGAATCATTAGACAATAGATCTATGAATGAAATATATTAAGTATTAAAATTTGAATTTTAAAAGAACCTTAAAGTACTGTAAAAATAATCTGAATCATGAAATTGATAGTTTCACAACTTCATGAATTGAGAAAATATCCATATAAAATATTTACATTTCTGTATGGAATAACTATATCACAATAGTTTTAACTCTTTATCTCCGTGGGAGTTTTTCCAAAAAAGTGTTCAGCATCAATGTGCTTTTCAATTTTGTTGCTAATCATATTGTTAATGTCCATCAGTTCCAGCGTAACCAGCCTAAGAAAAAGAACACTTCAAAGGCTTCAAGTCACACTTTAGCACTCAAATCCATATTTTTATGACAAATAGTGTTTGTATTTCCGGTAATTGCCACAAATACAAATGTTGTTGCAAAAATAATGATGTCGTAAGCGGCAGAAGTGGTGTGAAGCGGTGCCAATTTGCATTTCGACAGCAACCATGAGCCGCAGTCAGCGGCTCACTGAAGATAAAGAGTTAATTTAGCAATGAAATGACAGAGTTAAAGTGTTTCATTAACATGAGAGCTGTACAAATTTTTCAGTTTTTATCCTAAACATAAACACACACACATCTACACACAAGCTACAATCTACCAATCAAAAAAAACAAATAGAAAGTTCTTTCAAAATTTAATGAATTGGTGGACAATTTGGAAACCAATTACAGAAGTTGATCCCAATATTCAAGCATAAATGACAAACTAATTGAGTGAGTTATTCCTGATTTGATGTAATACGAGTGAAAAAGACTCTTTAGATATTCCTCCAACCCATTCATTGCCAATACTGTGCACAATGATTTTATTTGCTTTTCTGTGTTAAACTGGGTGAACTTTGTTGATCTTTGATTGAAAGCTCAAAATTTATAACCCTATTGAAATCATCTGTTCTCCAGGACATAAATT
>JBCEWB010983874.1:0-15168 GCA_039654565.1 Peronia peronii | reverse complement strand
AGATAGATAGATAGATAGATAGATAGATAGATAGATAGATAGATAGATAGATAGATAGATAGATAGATAGATTATCTAATTGCGCAAAGATTTAAACAGGTTTGTGAGCATCTCTAAGTGCAAATAATCAGTAGATCTAGAACGCTTAAAGTTGATAATATTCTTTCAAATCTTGAAATCTCCTCTGTCTATTGTAACATGAGTACATGTATCACAGGCGCTTGTCGTTGTTGAAAATACAGTCTAGTAAGAGAATGTGACGACTGTTATGAAGAGAAGTTTATTTATTTGCCTTGAAATTATACAGGGTGAGCATCTTCAAACGCATGTTATATTTCTGGAATCATTGCAACAGAGAGCCAAACTTAATGCAATTTAAAAACTTGACATGTCCTCTTTCTATTTCACCATTACTTATCAAGAACACTTTTCGTTTTAGGGGGACGCAGTCTGCCAATTTGATTTCCTGTCTGTTATATAGATAGCATTGAAATACATACCTTAAGATAACGGTTTCTGAACATCTTGAACACAAAAGTATCTCTGAACCCATAGAGATAAAAAGGCAAACTTGACATCTCAAAGTTTGAAATTTCCTCTTTCTTCGCATTATTATGTACCAAGAGAATATAGATGCAGATAGCAATTTGGTGTGGCGGTATCTGTTATGAATATAGTACTTAATTTCATATCGGAATCTGGTACCATTTTAGAACTCGTCATGTCCTTTTCCTGGTGCTGCATTAATTAATTATCAAGGGCGTTCATAGTATGGGAAAGATGTATTGAGCCAACTTGGTGTGGTATCTGTGACGGAGATCGTATTTTAATATTATTATAATCTTGAAGTAGCGGTTTGGAAGCAACCTCTTCTAGCAATATCTTGAGCCCGAATGCCCGGGATGAACATTGGATGACCACTTTGAGGCGAAGAAAAACTGCTGATCACGTAAACTTTCAGTGTAAACTTTCACCAAGCGCTCTAAAATGAACCTCACGTCCTATAAATAGTAAAATTTTCTTTGATTTCTGCTGCTTCAGAGCTCGGGTATGGACAAAATGCCATAGTAAAGATCAAGACACTCTTGGTTTGGACAGAGAAAGATATGGAGCCCACATAGACCCTCAAGAACCGGAAGTAACTCTATGGGAGTCTTTATAATGATTCGGGGAGGGGGCGGGGGTAGGGAGCAAAATTCGAGAATAAATATGCCCAAAAAGTCAGGAAAAGGCAACAGAAAAACACAGAGGTCGCGGAGAAAGTACTAGTATGTGAAAAAGGACTGTTCTGACGCTAAAAGCCGAATAAAAAAATCCTCCATGTCAATTTTCCGCTGAAAAAAAAAAACTTCAAACGTGTTTTTCTCAAAACCCGTTTTTTTTTCGTCACTATTTTGCCATTTACTTTTTTTTATTTCTTAACCGATTCTAACCAAATTTGGCATACATCATTTTCACAACAAGACCAAAAACCGTACATATCCGAGGAGTATTCTGTTTTAGAGAAAAGTAGGTTTTTAGTATGAAAAAAGGGTGAAATCTGAAAATTCACTACATGACATTTTCAAAAATTTCTAGAAAAATTTCTACGAAGAGTTGAAAATATGTAATGTTTTAGATAATATGTCAAACAAGATGTTTACCAAGTTGAAATTTGACGGAGGAGATAGGTTTTCAAGTTAGGCATTTTAGAGACTCCAAATCCAAGATGGCAGCGTTGCAAGTCCAAACGCTTGAGAAAGTCGATTTTTTTTTTCGTTGTTTTCCTCTAATTTGATCATGCCGATTTCGATGGAAAGATTAAAATAGTCTATCTTTAATTAAATTTTTTTTAAAAAGCGTCTTCAGGACACCTTAAGTTATAAAATTATAACCGGTGGAGAACAAACAAACAAACAAATGTGGTCTCATTTTAAAGCTTGATATCTCCGCCTTTTTATGCAGCATTAATTACCAAAGACGGTTATTTGTTGATGATGCAGCCGTTTGATATCTGTTGTTTATATGGTAATCTTAAAACTCCGGTTTGTGAATATTTTCGAACACAAACAACCCTGAAAGCAGCGGATATAGAAAGCCATTTTTAAACTTTGATATGCTCCTTTCTTCTGCAGGATTAATAAAATTAGCAAGGACGCTTGTCGATTTATGAAAATGTATTACATTTAGATTTAAATTTGCTATGATTATGTACATGTGCTGGTACTTCTTTTTCAGTACAGATTTTCTGTGTGTCTGTGTCTGAGACTGTAAAACACCTTCATTCTAAAATGGCATCGAACTCTTAGACTTAATATAAATACCCCTATTGTTATTATTATTCTTGTTATTAATACTGTTGTTCTTATTGTATTATTCTCATAATCATTGTCATGATCGTCATTACTTTTTATCGATATTATTATTGTTATTATTATTATTAATATTATTGTCATAATCACTTTTTAAAAGTAAACTTTACTGTATGAAATACTAGCCATAAACTATACTAATTATTATTATTATCATTATTTCACGCCAGTTTCACAAGAAATCTGGGCAATATGTACAGACTTTCTGTCTTCGTTTCTTGTCCGTTGCTGAACAACAAATTAGCGAGGCATGCTTGGGCAAGTTGTGGCCACATTATCTATTAGTCGCTACTCTACATATCCAATTACGCTCTGGCGCACAGGGAATAATGCCGTAGTGCTGTGGGACTGTGTGTCTTTTCTTCAGGTTAGTATTTCAAGTCCATTATCTCTCCCTCTGTCTCCCTTACTCACTTTCTGTTTGACTGTTTATCTGCCTGTCTGCCTGTCTCTGTCTGTCTTTCTATCTGTCTCTCTGCCACTCTATCTCTCTTTCTCTCTGTCTTTTTCTCTTTTTTTAGCTTTATTAAACGTTTACATTTCTCTTTACGTTTTTATTTTGTTCAAACAGGTAAGATATTTCTGTGTACACGCTTGTATTTTTGTGTAGACAAAGGCGATGTGTGTACTCGACTAATTGTTATACTGTGTCTAAAGATAAATTTAAAAAATGCTCTGTACGCCTACCTTGTACGGCCACTCTAATTAAGAAAAGGATATCTTTTGAATTCCCCTTGGACATTTTGGGAATGATTAATGTAGAAGGCTATCTCAGCTTTCTCAACGAGAATCATCAAAGACATATCAATTCTTTAAAAGTATTATGAATACTGTGCAACTACGTGTCAGGCCTTTCTGATTCGTTTTCATTTGTTTAACGTTGAGATACAACAGAACAATGGCGTAAAATATTTATAAATTATCTTGGATTTTGTAACAAACTAACAAACAAACAAGAAATAAATAAAAAGAAAATAAGCAAATAAACAAAGAAAATGAGACCTGGGTCATCTTTCTGGTCAGATAAAATTGAAAGTATAAAATTTTTAAAAAGCGCTAGAGAAAAATAGAGAGAGAGAGAGAGGAGAAGAGAGAGAGCGAGACAAAGGAGCAAAGGTATTACTCGATGAGCTTCGAAAATGTGCTGCATGCAATAGCAGCTTCATATTTAAATGACTCCTCAAAAGCTCTAAAGTTGCCATACAGTAGCCAATAATTGATTGCCATAGTGTTCCGGGTATTTTTGACAATATCAACGTGGCCTTAAGTGTGAAAATCAGAACATGTATAACCCGTTCCCGATCTGTTCAAACCTGAACATTGAGGGGAAATTCTTGATAGCAGCTTTTTAATCCAAAAGGTGTCAAAGAGCCGATCTACTTTTCAAATGACTTTCCAAATAAGTAATGTAATATGCACATCATAAACACGATATGGCCTGTATGCCATATTAGTATAAACTATAAAAAAAAATGAGAGAGAGAGAGAAAGACTTCAGTGGTTTTATGAGACAGTTTTAGGTTTAAACTTGAATCATGAAGATGTCTGTGCAGGAACTAATTTGGTGCAAGGTATGTTTTATGTGAGACTGAACTATAATCCTGTCCTGAAAAGAGCCTTTCATTTTCTTTTCTTTCCTTTTCTTTTCTTTTTCTTTTTTGCAGGGCAGTCAGCACAAACAATCATGTCAAGCCAGAATAAAGACGATGCCAAAGCGACTCAGGAGCACAAGGGGTAAGCCGCAAATGCATCGCGGGTGGTATTGATTACTGCCGTAACCGACATTTTTCAGATTTTCGTTTTATTTGATAACATTAAGCGCCATATTTTTGCGCATTTTTTTTACCTGGGTCCTGCTCTCCTAAATAATTAATTAACGGAGTAATTAACATTTTTTTAAAAAAGTCGTAAGTGCATTTACTCAGAAATAGCTTTTGATTACAGTCGAAAGGCAGTTACAATCAGTCACTGTCAAAAAATCAATTTTGATTACTAATGTAATGGCATATGCCGTTGGAGTCAACGACATATTGTGATTTGCACCGCTAATGATGATCATTGAATACTGTCGTAAGGGCACTTACAGCAGTATTCAATGACAAGATCGTTCATACTGGTATCTGTTCTATAAGCTAATATTGCACTTACGGCACACGATGCCTTTGTTGTACTAGGGTCAAACTTCATAGTGAGTCTTCAGAAATCTTATTACATGTATTGTCTATTAATGCTTGGCTAATTAGACATGTGGTTTCCATTAGGATGGGGGCCAACTTTCGAAAAGCAATGACCATACTTCCAGCAGTACAAACCAATTCAGCCATTAGTTTATTGAAATTACCAACGTATGATTGTTAATGAACTGCTCTGTTCAAGACAATGTGAGACGTAAAAGTGAGATGCACTCACGTTTACACAGATAATAAATGTGCGTGATGGCTCAAGTCAATCACAGAGAAATGCTACACTTGATCACCATTTCATGCTGACAGCCCATACGGAATGCTCTTATTTATTTGTATTTATTATTATTATTATTATTATTATTATGTGCACTTGGTGTTCTGTGAAGTGGCTTAAGTAAATTACAACAGAATTTATGGATGATGAAAGAAATCACTGCCGGAGGCAACGGTAAAATTTTGAGCACATAGCGCCCGCCAGAATATATTTGTCTATGTATGTAAAATGAGAGAGAGAGAAAGAGAGAGAGAGGCGGGGGGGGGGGGGGGGGACCAAAAAACGGAAAAATTTTTTCTTTCTTTTTTTCCCGCTTCCCCCCCCACAACAAAACGGACAAATTGTGTCTTTATGTTTATGCATATGAGTACGCATGTAAGTGTGGATGTGGGTGTCTTTGAAGGCACGGGGAAAGATGTTTTATTTTCACTGTCATTTTAAATGTAAATGGGAGAAAAATAGATAACATTAAAGTGTATGCCTCTGCAGCATGGCATTAAGAACCAAAGAAACTAACAGTCACCGCAAAAAGAAGAAATTAAGGACTTCAGGTCAGCTATTCAAGCCAGTTCACATCAAATTCCCTAAAATTCAAATACCCAGAGCACCAATATATGCTCAAGGTCATAGCGAATGGCATCATGAACGAAACTTGCCCTGTGCAACAAAGAAATAATAAATACGATTTTTAACGATGGAACCTGATTGTATGGCACTACTGACATTCGTCAAACATAGTTTCTAATTGTAAAAGATAAGGAAATGCTACTAGCTTGACGGAACATAATACACTACAAGTCAGATGTTTTCAGCAAGATCTTTCAGCATCTCATAGAAGGACGGCATGACTAGTTTGGAGGTCCAGCCCAGCAACCCGCTGGACAATACGAAGGCCAATTGTCTACAGTGAAAAGCGAAAAAATGGGACGGTATGGTCATGCATCCAGATCAGCATGGCTTGTAACGCCTGTTTTACAGGGAACAGCGAAAGGAGGATGAGGAGAGGAACATAGAGAAAATAATGGGAGAACAACATTAGTGGATGAGCTCATCTCTCACTTGACAACAGTCTGGGAACATCCGAGAACTGAGCAGAGTGCAAGAAGCTGGTTGACAGTCCCTGGCGTTCCAGCACAAAGTCGTCGTCAGAATTCAAGGATAGAATAGGATAGCATACAAATCAGTTTGTTGATTTATACTAGTGATCCCATTCAAGTGCAGAGGAAGAATCCTTTGCTTCCTTTGAAGATGCCTTGGACAAACTAGATAAATACTTTATTTTAACCGTGTCCTCCAGCTCAGAAGTCTTGAAGTAATAATTTCAGATGAAAAGTCCAAACCAGAAATCATGGCCAGAATTGCTGAAACTTCTGCACCTTAGGCAGACCTAAAGCCAATCTGTTGCGATAAGAATATCTGAAGTCCAAAATCAGACTGTGATATATAATGACTCTCTATTTCTTGTTTGCATGTGAAACACCAACAGTGATTGCTGAATTGGAGAAGCAGATTCAGGCCAAGGAGAAGCCATGCTTTCGTAAAATCTTGCGCATCACAAAAAAAATGTCAACACCCAAAACAGTCTGGAACACTATAAAACAGCACACAGGATCCTATGGTGAACTCCTACCTACTGTAATGAAACGAACTTCAGTATTACGGCCATCTTTCAAGATCCAACGGCCAAACCAAAACAATATTTCTAGGCACAGTAACACTAAAAGGAAAGAGAACAGGGAGACGCAAAATGAGCTGATAATGTCACAGAGTGCACAATCCAACCCCAAATCATAGATTAGCAGATAATAGAGGGAATTGACAAGACAGTCTCTTGATTTATTGAAGAATTCTGTGATAGTTGGTTCTGTCTGAACATAGCGCAGAGATATGAGAAATTACCAAAAAATACAAATAGAAAATACAACTAAGTCTAAGATCAACTCGTGACAAATACATTATACTGAATGAGCAGAAACTGAAGAGCTTGTGTCTCGCTCATGAGATGTTCAAGGAATGTCAAATATGGATGGCAAAGCTACGCTGACAGGGTGATTGCTCATTCGCCTAGTTAATGAACTCATAGCCTTCGCGAGATCAGCTTGAACTCACATTACTTATGGATATCAAGGGGTAACCATTTCAATCCAGTGATATGGCTCAAGATGCCATTCAAGAAAATATTGACTTAGATGATTGATTCTGTAAGCTTCAGGTGTAATAACAATCATGGACTTTGAGCAGATGGAATCAATAGGCTAATGGGTCATCAATGGTAAATAACCACAACCTCAAACATTGAGCGAGGCAGCAAAAGAAAGCTGAAGAGGTGACAGGCGATGAATCACAACAATCTGACGGGTATGAGTTCTCGTCAGATTTAGAAGTTGACGGTAAAGAAACATAGATCCCCCCTTGGCCAGAAAAGGATCAATCGTTCATCCAATTAGGATGCCCATTATGACATCGACTTCCCATCACCTGGCCGATGCATCGACTGTCAGTGAAGTCCGTGAGAGAGGAAGAGACCTTGAATGTGGGTCAAGCATTTCGACATCTTAGTTCTGTCTCAGTCCATTCGCCAATGGGAAACAAGCCAGATGGCACGTGACCAAATCAGTTTGCTGAATAAGCTTGGTCTGGATGACATCAAAAATTGAAACGTGATATTTGATCAGATTTAGAACTTGACTGAAGAACAAAGGGAGTAAGGATCTTATCTAAACCAAAAAGAGAACAGGGGATAAGTGTGAAGATTTGAGTATCATTGATTTTGTTGTATCACTATGAAGAATCATGTGGCAGTTGATTCTAAGTGAACTCATGGCAAAGACCTAGAAATCGACTAAAAATAGCCGATGCAAAACAAAGCCCAAGACCAAGGCGTGACGAATACATTATACTGGATGAGTAGAAACAGAAGGATCTAGAAGAGCTTTGCAACAAAAACCATAATGATATGGGGGATGTGTATCTCTCACCTTTTAAATCCTTAAACGATGTGTGTATATCTAAAGGCAGTGAGGCAGCCAACAGAGAAAAAAATCAAGGTCATAGAAGAAAATTCTTGAAGGCTTAATCTGTTCAACTTTTTTAAATATAAATAAATACGAATTTTCCTGGTTCCTGGGATACCCAATATTATATGAGACAGGACGCTATGAAATCAGGCGCTCGTCAAACTGAAGCGATCGGAGAAATCACGTGTTTTTCACCAGTGAATGAATTTTTAACGCATTTTTTTTTCTTTACAGAACCCTTCTATATCAATCTAAAAATGCATTTCAGAGTGAAATTTGGTACAATAATTTGCGTAAAAGTCCAAAAATTGTAGTTTAGTGGCATGGCCTCATAAGAACTAATAAGGATTAACAAAACTGATAGGCCATTTTCTCACTAATTTTAGCTGCAGCAACAGGTCACCCCCATTTTCTTTAATTACCAGTATCTTGACTTCCACTTCAGGCAGAACTAAATTTTTTTCACACACGGAAAGTGAAATGAGTAATCTTCACACTGAATTCATTAACTCCATATGTTCAAAATTTGACGAGAGCCTGATTTCATCGTGCTGCATCTCATATGACAAAATGTCTTTTACAGCTCCACTAAACTATTGTGTATGTGACTCTTTTTCGCATTTGGAACGTTTCCTGTTTCCACATTATACTAATGCAACTTTAAATATGTTGTCAGTACATAGCAGTAGGATGGAGGCTTTGTCTGTGTTGATTTTCACCTTTTATAAGTGCTTTGTATTTGTTACAGCAGCTCAGCAAACCCATGCTTATACGTAAGAAGGACGATCTATGATTTCAATGTCTTCTCCGACAAAATAGAGATGAAGTATAAAAACTCAAGGTACAGCACCCGGGAAGAAAGAAAAATAGGAAGTTCGAAGCCTATTTGATTTTTTTTTTTCATGATGAATTGCTTTAATCTTTGGCAGAAGTTTGCAACATTTTTGTATTTCCGAGCCAGCCTGCGGGCACTTGTGCATTCACGAAATCACATCCCAGCTGACAATAACCGTAAGTGCTCAAGATTCCATGTCAGTATTACTCAATATTCACAAAATTTGGTTTTACTACTTGTCACGAACTTTCTTTCTGGATGTTGAATGGGTGTTAGTCGTGACGTTGTAGATGGTGATCAGGCGGTGAATGCGCTCGAGACACATGCACAGAATGGAGAAATAAAAAACAGGAATCTTCACGTCGAAATGATGCAGAATTTATTGCAGGTGCTTGGTAACAATATAAACTTCAGGGCAGCTGTCTAACTCTGATGCACACAGCTCTCACTGCATTCTACTTCATGCGCTCCTCCTTCCTCTCCGGCTGAGCCTTATATAGACCTCAGCTAATCCAGAACTCCGTCGAACATACAAGTTCGAACAATCTCGACCCGCCATCCTAATTGTCACACATAAAATCGTGACGTAGTGCGCATCTCGAACCCCCTCGAACAAATGAGTCCTCATCACAAATTACTGCCGCACACACACAAAACCGTGACGTAATTCGTACACATGTGACGTAATACACACACGAAATTTGACTACGAAATATCTCGTACAAAATGCTTAGAGAGTATCTCAGCTACGCAACGCTCACAACACACGTTTACATGGGCCCAGTGTATACAACGGCAATTCGCCAATCATTGTTCACAGCACACCCTTGCGTATACCCAGCATGTATAATCATGATTCGTTACACTACTGTCGTAAGTGTGAATTACGGCACTAATCAATGATTGTTTTCCCTTTGTGAGACCGTAAGTGCCCTTACGACTGTAATCAAAATATAGGTTCACAAGTCACAAGTACCGTAAGTCCTATACGGCGGAAACCAGTAAAGATACAAAGTAGTATATTGTATACACATAAATGTGGGGCTTAAAATAATGTTCACACAAAGTTTGAAAGTGATTGGAGCAAAATTATTGAAATAGGGAAGTTTTTTTCGCAGTCCTGTAAAATGTGTAAAATGTCGGTTACGGCAGTTATCAATACCATCCGCGACATGAAGTTTTCTGTTGAAATCTGATGTAAAAAGCCTGACTCACCATCAAATTTTCTAATGATGAAGACTTACCATGGCATCTCATTTGCTATTGCCGTAATGTTTCATATTGGTTTAGTTAATCAAGCCGAAAAGAATAGGAATATATCATTAAATTTTTTATATACATTAAAATTTGTTGTTGTTATTTTGTTCCCGCTCACTTAATATTGTTTATTTGTTTCTTTGTTTTTGTGTCTTATTCGTCTTCTTGTTTTTAAAGAGAACTGTAAATACCGCATTATTTTAAAAAAAAGGGGGGGGGGGGGGAAATAAGGGACATAACAAGTTTTTTCCTTTCTTGTAAGAGACTCTTGATGCTCTCCCTTTTTGCAGTCCGAACAATTAGTTTAGATGTACTGACACTTATATTATCGTCATTAAAAAATCTAGCGTAACATTAATTTGTATAGGAAAACGCTTTGTGTTTGTATCGCATAATGACTGATTGATGGATCGGGGTGAAGCAGTTATAAACGTAACCTCACGTGTTAGATATGCTGAGTAATGTTATTACAGGAAGCTCAACTGGCAGTAGCTTGTCTTTTATTCCGTTCTTAAATACTGGTTTGGATGAACGAATGAAGAAAAGATAAGGACAGAATGAATGAATGAATGAATCAATCAATCAATCAATCAATCAGTCAATCAATCAATCAATCAATGAATTATTTAATTATTAATGAATTAATAAGGCATATACCTTTATCTTTATTTTCCCATCTCTTTATACAACGTAATCACTGCTATTGACTTATTGGCTTCTCTATTTCTTCTCTCAATCCGCTTCCCTCCAATCCGCTTCCATTCACCATTATCCCTTTTTTCTCCCCAGCCCCATTTTAGCCACCCTGGACTCTCTGTTCAGTGAACTGGGCAGCTGTGGACGTTTTCAGGTGATCTTTGTGATCTTGGCCTACAGTCCCCTCGTACCGGCTGTGTGGGCCGCGATGTTCATGGCTTTCGGTAACTACGACCCGGGATGGACATGCCTGGACCCGCCGTTGACTATCTCACCATCCAACCTTTCAGATACGGAAATAGGTCAACAAATCTATAACTCTACGGTCCCAAATAGGAGCAACATTATCAGTTACGATCTTTTTTCTTATGTCTCTACCGCAAATGCGCAATATATCGCTGACTTTATTTCAGTAAATAAATCAAGAATAGACTTTTCTGAACGATTAGATTCTACAACCGACCACGGATTATCGTATTCCTCAAACTCCACAAGTACTAACGCAACGAAATGCCATAGGGTGATGTACTGCACACGAATACATTTCACACAGGGATCATCCACTGTGGTAACAGAATGGAATTTAGTCTGCCAAAATTCCTGGGCACCCGCTGTAATCATTTCTGTACAAATGGTCGGATTGACCGTTGGGTCCTACGCCTCCGGACAGATAGGAGATTTGCTGGGCAGAAAGTGTGCCGTCTTCGGAAATACGGCACTTCTATGTCTTACCAACATCATAGCTATCTTCTCTGTATCTTGGCAAATGTTCGCTGCCATCAGATTCTTCATTGGCTTTGCCTGCGGTGGGATCCTGTCCACGGTCTTAGTCTTCATTAGCGAGTACGTCTCCCAAGAATGGCGTGGACTTTTAGCTACATTTCCTTTCTGGAACATAGCGGCCGGATCTTTTGCTTTAGCAGTTATGGCTCTAAAGGACTGGCGGTATCTTCACGTGGCCACGGCTGTACTGGCCGGCATGACAACGTTATCCGCATTTTGGCTACCCGAGAGTATGCGCTATCTTGCTGTCACTGGAAAACTCAAGAGGGCTCAAAAAGCGGCAAAGAAAATTGCTCGCCTAAATAGAAGACCTGGACCCAATACAGACGTTCTGGAAATCATTGCCCTTCAGGAGAAAGGCGACATGAAATCTAGACCTAAATACACTTATATTCATCTGTTTCATAAGAAACTTCGGAAAGGCACTCTGGTTATAGGTATGGCATGGCTGTTTTTCTCGGTCACCTATTATGCTGTAGGATTTGGTATCACGGCTTTTACCGGGGATTTTTATCTCAATTTCTTCTTATTCTCCATCTCTGCCATTCCATGCAGATTGATAGCTTCAGTTCTGGCACCGAAACTCGGAAGAAAATATGGCGCCTCGCTATTGGTCTCGGCAAGTAGCCTCATCTGTTTCTCCGTTGTGGCTGTCCAGCTCTTGGTTCCTTCAGAAAGCAAAGGTTTGCCAACCACAGCACTGGCTATCTGTGCCAACATGATGCTCGAGGGAGCATGGGGTATCTGCTCTGTACTGGTGGTAGAAATCAACCCGACCGCTGTCAGAACCCTGTGCTACGGCTTCGTTAACGCAGCGGCCCGGATAGGCGGTATTATAGCTCCTTATCTGATTCGCAAGGACAGTGTTCCCCTTTATGTTCCATTCGTCATCATGGGCACGGCTTTGGCTCTGAGCGTAGCTGGTCTGATGTCACTGCCTGAGACCAAGAACAAGCCGTTAGAAGACAATTTTTTACACAGGAGGCAAACTTCGGAAGTTGGTCCAGAGTTCTCTAATTTAGTCACTGAAAGTAACCAACCAGTAAAAAATCTTTAATAACATTTAATTTCAGTCGCGATAGTATGCACTGTTTTGAGATCACACCCAAATACACACGCACATACACCCATACACATTCAAATACTGACACAATACTATGAATTTCACATCTGCTTTTCTCCAAAGGTACAGATTATCTTACAGACATAAACTTTTAGTACTTCAGCAGTGATTTTTATTTCTTTCTGAGACTTTGGTAATACTGTTTGGTTTTTCTGTTTTAACCCGGATCTTAATTGTTCAGCTTTTCCATTATTGTGGCTGACACGTTTTCTTTTTCTCCGGAACACAAATAATTTATTTATATATCATGGATAAGATGGATAATTACTTTCAAACTGCTCAATATTAAAGATTTTTAAAAGTCAGTATTAAAAGACTACTACAAGATTCTTTTCAGACATTGAATTTTGCAATGATTCTGCATTAATTCGTCTGACACTTAATCGCCAACTTTAATTATTGTGAAGCGGGGAGGATGGAGGGAAGGGGGAAAGGAATGTGGGACTTGAACGTGATCATTTGAATGACTGAACTAGAGACTATTTGAACTTAAAATTCTAATTCATCATTCAAATTAGAGGAAAAGAGTGGAAACTTTTTCAGCTCCGTTTGCCGTGACAACGCCGCTATTTTGGATTTTGTGTCTTGAAAACTTAGCACTTCCAGAGTATTGACGGTAATCGTTTCAAATTATGTACAACAGTGCAATAGCTATATCACAAAATAATATGAATTTAATTTTGTGTTTAGGTCATAAAATGTTTGCTATAAATGTTTCAAATCTATATGTCGATGGAAGTGTATATTTTTCAATTTTCTACCAAATACTCAAATTTCTCTCGAAAATATGAACAAAATTAAGGACCAGTGGTGCACATTATTCAAACATATTATGCTATGGGGAAAATATGTTTGAGATTTAAATTCATTTGGTTCAGAAACCATAAAAAAAAGCAGAGGAAAAAGTGAGAAAGAAATACATGTGCATTTGGATCAAATCGCCGTTGACGTTTGGATGGAGGTTTCTATTTATGGTCTCCAAGGACAAAACGCAAACCACATTTCCTCAGATCATCCCTGCCCTACACACCTTACCTCCTTCTTGTCAGTTACGTTTGTGTTATTTATCATGATCTAGAAAGTCCACTCTGATGTTAGTTGGAACTATTATCAAAACAAAAGAAATGAGGCTACGCCGAACAACATTGACCAATCATATTACTAGGTCAATATATGCAGAAAATAATGACGACGTCGAGTGAATCAAACATTAAATGTGCTGCAAGGATTTCAACCCAAGTAACAGACGAGTTTTGTAAAGTCTGTTATGAACATATTATTCAGTTCATTATGATTATGTATGTACACTGATATGCCCTTTTGCACTGACTCATTTTAGACAGAATAGTTCTTTGAAACACTCTCGTTCTGCAAGTTCTTGGCTCATGCCTAATACTTAATAGAAATGGCTTTTATTACTATTACTGTTGTTGTATCCATTATTTTTTGGTCTCTATTATTATGATTATTATTGTTGTTATTGTTGTTATATTTCACGCCAGTTTCATAAGAGGATCTCAACGTCTGTACAGACTGTACAGACTGTCTGTCTGTGTTTCCTATCCGTGTGGCAACCAGAAAAATTAGATGTGCGTGCCCTGGAAAATGCAGGCCACGTTATTTACAGTCTTAAACTTCCAATAAGTTCTGCTTTATACGCCTCATGCTGCTTTCTTAATAATAATATGAAAGAGACGAACTGGTGCCGATATGCTGTCAAATTGTGTGTGTTTTCCTTAAGGTTAGTACTTTAACTCTGTCATACCTTAAGATTAGTACTTTAAATCTACCATACCTTTATTTTTTTGTGGTGTGTGTAACAATGTGAAAAAAAATATTTTGTTTTGTTTCATTTGTGTGTGTAAGTAAGTAAGTATTTATTTATATAATCGGATGCACATTTGTGAGACAAAAGTATTCTGTCCTTTGTTGTGTCGGAAAAAACAAAACATAACATAAAATGTGCATCATATTGTCTTTGACATTTAATATGAATGAAATTTCTTGAGAATTTTGAAGGTGGTGGTTGTAGAAGGTTGTCTTAAGGAGAGTCATTTCTTGTACCAAACATTTACAAGCTAATAGCTACTGTCAGGCTACATAGGCTGATCTGCTGGAACTAAACTATTGGTTTTTGTTTTGCTTTTATTATTTGTTTTGTTTTCTTGAAGCTCAGACAACGCCTTAGTACAACAACATCGTCCAAGAGCACACAATTTATGTTTATCAACCCGGATACCAGAAATAGTAATTATGAAAGAAACAAATAAACAAAACATCAGGCCCAATTTGCATTAATAACAGACTTCTGTATGCCTGCCATTATCTATAGTCACATTGTTTGTTATTGGTGCAGAAAGGAATAAGGTTTGGCGTTACAAATTACATCCACTTTGCTGTCGCGCCAAGCCAGAAAAAGAAGAGATTACAATATTTTCCCTCTAAAAGTTATACTGAAAGCATGTTATGGGGAGATATTTTATGAACCCATTGTTTGCAAGTAAGCCTAATGGCAATGATTTCATGATAAATACAGAATTAGATAATAATAATACAGGTGTGTATGAGTAGTATATATAAATGGCACCTCTGACTCAGGGGGGAGGGGGGGGGGGGGGGGGGGGGGGGGGGGGGGGGGGGGGGGGG
>JBCEWB010983763.1:4903-15169 GCA_039654565.1 Peronia peronii | reverse complement strand
AGATTGTAAAGCGCTTAGAGCCTGTACTGCACGGGGATAAGCGCTATATAAACACTCTCTATTACATCACAAAGGACTCTTTTTTAAAATTGATATTCCCTCCTCTTTCTCACCCACAGGTAGAAAATGTGTATCCATTTGGAACTTACATGGCACAAAATACAAATGAAGTAAATTTCCCGTGAGTTAGATTTAGAAAAATGAAAATAATAATTTAAAAAGTGTGGTTTGTAGTTTGTTTTTTTTTCTTTTGTCAAGGAACAAAAACTCACAACCTATTATCAGTCTCAACTGTAGGACTACTGATTGTTACAGCTTCTACTGTGCATCTGGTGGTGTCATCTCTTTATCAGGCGCTTTTCGTCTGCCCCAGAGCACTGTTTAGAGGACTTTAAATGAGTTAGTTGTAAATGCTGCAGTGGCCTTCCAGATTCTGTGCTGCACCACTACAAATGCACCGTGTCAGGCAAATTTGTCCTGATTTTAATACATATATTTCGTTCAAGGAGCTCCTCAGTCATGAGGGGAGATTTGATCTACTGGCACTGCAGCTCTCGGAAGTTCTGCTGTATTTCTCCAAAACATATGTTATTTTCTTTCAAAAGAGGGGGGGGGGGGGGGGGAAGAGAAAATGCATTTGCCCACAGTATTATCTTGACTATATTAGTCAATGTCTCCATCACTGGTGGTCCTTCTTCAACTTGGACATTAACTTCCATTTGTGTAAGGCCAATATTCTCATATTCATGCATGTCCACCTTAAGCCCATGGAGTGCAAATCTGGGGATACGGGTATATATTATATAATGTTCACTTCTTTTCTCTTTGCTGATGAGGAAAATTGAAGGTAGAAAGATGAGGATGTCTGTTGTTAATGTCGGTGGAGAAGTTGTTGGACTTTCTCACATTTTTTTCACTGTCAATGGGTATACAGCTAGCAGCATATAAAACTTATACAGTGTATTGGAGTTTTCCTCTGAGCGATAAACTACTGAAAGTTCTGCTAAAATATTCTACTTCCATCTAGTTCTCGATAGTTGGGGCGGGGAGGGGGGATGGGGAAGGGGTAAATAAACAGTTGAAATAGAACGTGTACATGCGTCTCATTTGTCGACTTAGTTCTTGCTTTCAGTCTAAAGTCCTGGCTGACAATATCCCAGACAAATGTAAATTTACAGGTAAACCAAGCATTTGACTGCAGACTCCTGTGTTTTTTTTCCAGTCACTGATGTACATTTGCTATACAAGCCTAGCAGTATTGGTTTTATATATTAACAGCTTACACTTTAGTTCCAGTTCGATATGTAAGGCTCAATATGGGAAACATGCCGGATTGTTGCAGAAATCCCATTTAAATATTGTAATAATTAACAAGGTCTAAATATGATATCTGAGACAGAGAAAACATGGGAAAATTCAGTTCTTTGTATTAAATTGTATGCTTCAATAATGGTAATAACACAATGTCTTAAAAGTAGTTGGTGGGAATCATCTCTTGCTTCTGCTGGTATCATTGACAAAAATTAAAATTGCTTGTGAGAATTTATGAACTGCTATGAATTTTTTTTACAGTGTATATTGTACCTTTTGTTTCCTTTTTGTGTCTATGTTTTTTCCGCTTCGTTTTTTTTTTTCTTATTTGTTTTAACTTTTCCATATTATAATACTATACCATGAAGGACTACTATTTCTTAAATGGAGTGAGCAAAGATTTGCACAAACATTGGCGATTTCATAAAGAAAAAGGAGAGGAGGGGCAAACAAACACAAACATCCATATCCATCACATTCAAATGCACAAATGAATGACGGACACATTGTGGTTGGGAAGATTTTATCAAGGAATTCAACACTAAAGTAAGTCAAAAGAAATTTACGTCTGCAGACAGAAGGTCAGCCGGGCTATTGTGCATGCGTATGACGTCATACCGCACGAACTATAGAGTTAGGTTAGGATCAGGGTTAGGGTTAGGATTAGGGTATATATATTAATAATAATAACTTATTTAGATCGATCTAAATCTAGATCTTTGTATAAAAAAAAAATGTCATATCTGAACCGGTTTCCCATGTAAACACAGCTGATTGCCGTTTCCGCACATGCGCATTAGGCCGGCTGACCTTCTGTCTGTAGACGCATGTAAGAAATTCGTCAAGAAGAAATCTAACGTTGACAACTGCACCACTGTGCGAGAGACTTGTCATCATAGTGCAGTGCTATGTGAGCCGAGTCACCATCACAACAATTTGCAATCGTTTTTTTTTTTTTTTTCCAAGTACAGAGTTGTGTGCAAAAAAGTAATAATAATAGTAATAAAGTAAACAAAAAATACTGAAGCTCTTTCTTTTTTTTCACTTTAGTATATTCCTCATCCTATATTTATTTGTGCCCGATTAGAGCTAAATGTGATTTAAGAATTTAAGAGAATAAAATCAGTGACTCAATATGAATAAAGTACGGTCATCAAAATGATTTATTAAAGTCCCACGTTCGTAGTTTGTTAGTGCAGGTTTTATATGTGTGAGTACAAAAGATAATAGCAAAAGTATACACGTCATTATTAAATGCCAAATGCTGGTCATGTTTCGCAGGAGACAATATCTTTGCTCAAGATAAAAAAAAAAAAAAAAGGCAAAATAATTGTGTATTCATTGATAAATGTGATTATAGAAAGAAAAAGCCATAATGATAGATTGTCAAACAGATACACAATACACAGATTCCCCTATTGACACACACTGACGTTGGGGAAGACGAATATTCCGCGAGAGGTCAATCTCGCCGTCAACCGCATTGCAGATTCACATAAGAGAACAGGTGCTGCGTGACTTAGCGGGTCCGCGGTCATTGGTTTCACTACCAACAGTGGACGTACTTTGTGAGGACCTATTGTTGTTTCTCTCCAGCACTTCATGATTGAACTCCTTCATCAACTGACTTAGATTTTTAAAGTTCTGCCTCAGATCTTTCCGCATGTTGGTAGTGTATTCGGTGAATTTGGCCAAAGTGGCCTCGTCCAACGCCACTGAGGAGAAACTGCCGTGGTCGGTGATACTGGTGGAAGACGTGGCTTTGTCAAACATTCTGGACAATGACTGAGGATCAGACGGTTCTGTCTTTACTCGGACATGTTCCAGCGTATGTTGAACGCCATGGGCCGCATTGTGCGCGTTATTGTCTCTACCATGTACGGTGGTTCGAGTTTTCTTTTTCTCGTCGAGCCTGTTAAATCTGTTGTAGCCGTTATCGCATTCATCATCAGAGTCGCTAGGAGAGCCACCAAGACTGGGAGTCGGGGAATCCTGCTGACAAGTGTGGCTGGGAAGGAATCTGTGTTCCCCAGGATGTCCTTCCCGTTGAGATCGTTGACGTTGATGCTCTTGGCTTCCCTTGGGTTCAGCCGTGAAATGGTGAGTGGGTTTCGATATAAGATCGCCGGAGGTGAAAACGTATGAACCCACACAGCGGTCATCATCCAAACAGATCACATCCTGGCTCTCACTGCGGACTTTGTTGAAGGACTTTCTTGTGGTTGCGGCGTTGCTGACATCGATTTTACCATTTCTGAACTTCCAGCTGGGTCCCGAGATAAGTGAATGGGTTCTATCGCCATGAATGGATTCAAAGACAAGTTGTCCAGGGGTGCCAGCTTTGACGGAGTCATGTCTATGCTCACAAGCAGGACTGTTACTGCGGACACGTTTGTGAGCTCTCTGATAGGTATTACTCGGGCAATGGGTTTCCTCATATCGCGGCAGAGACTAATTCGGAAGAAAAAGGGAGACGTAAAATTTACCATAACGGCACAATACTGAATCGTGATAGTAAAAGTTTTATTTATGATAGTTTTGTAATACATTAGAAATGCATATATTTTTTAATTGTATAGGGAATTTTATGGATTCAGAGGTGTCTTGGTATGGGAATACATCTTTACAAGATAGCACGTTTGAAAGAATGGAAGAGAATGATTTTTGAAACGATAATTATGCGATCATATGTTTCTCATCAAATTAAATACTCGCAAATAACAAAGCGAATGGCAACAGTCAGGCGTCTTTCTTAAATTTGGTTAGCCCGAAGTAGTTTTTCCAGATGTGACAGGTTAGAATCACATATTAATAAAATAAATGTGCCAGCAAACGTGCCGGCAGTCATGTTGCAAAGGAACAGCCAGTTACAGAGAGAAAACAATAATCAATTATAATCGTCATAGTCAATGGAAAATAGTCATAACATTATATCTTGCAAAGTTTCTTTTGTTGTTTATATCAGTGCCGTGGCTGCTCTACTATCCATATCTCGACGGAAGCTAGAACAGCTTGTTAGATTGTTAGATGTTGGGTTTTTTTTTTGGTTGCGAAAGGCCTCCCTTGAAACTTTGGGTTTTTTGCTCCCACAATTTTTTCCCCCCCCCCCCCCCCCCGCCTTATAACGTGTTGCAATCCCGTCATAATGAATAGTCTTTTATTTAGGCCTACTCCTCTAATTGCCTTCGAGAAGTCCTTCTCCACGACTTGGCGGTTGTCCTGTTGATTGCTTTGATCCCTCCAAGATCGCATCTTCTTTGCTCGATTCGGCGGAGCCTCTTGGGCGCTGAGAATTGAATAGTGCGAAGAAGAAACTGCAAGTTTACAATGATATATAATTAGCCTATATAGTTGTCTCATCACCAAACTGTAGGTCTATAACTTTGGTTGGGGGGGGGGGGGGGCAATATAAGCACACTTTAGACTCATTGAAACAAGCAGTCAAAAACAAGTTATATAATTTACAAGATATAATTTACCAGGATAATCTCTAAGATTAGCTTCGTCCATTTGTCAAAGTCACCTTAAATACTTCTAGAACCGAATACCGTTCGGCCGGGGGCTTTGGTATCCAGTCCTCGGTAAAAAACGTAACGTCTTCCCGATGTTTTGGGTAAGGAAGTTCAACGTCTGGCCTTCTCGGGTTGTTTGTTTTGTTTGTTTGTGTTGAGGTTTAGCTGCACATCAGCACGATTACGGCTATATTGTGGATAATACCGTGATATACGTTCATATGTCAAAAAGAATTATCAAAGTACATATAAAGTATAATGGCATGTGGACGATACATTTACTAGTCCTAAACGGTATATCAAAATGTGAATAATCTGAGATTGTACAACGAAAATACCAAAAGACGGATATAAGTAAACATATGCCTTGCTGTGTTAATCACGGCATGCTTTCTAAATTATGCTTTGATGATGTTCTTCGATTTTGGCGTACAGGCCAAACTGGCGCAAAAAGGTCAGGTTGGCTTGTGGCTTTGTTTTGTCAAATAGATCCTTTAGAGAACGACTCAAGAAGGGGGCTTTTCGAGCACCTCTGAAGTTGACGCAATCTAAAAGTATGCATGCGACTGTCAGTTAGCAGACCACGACGTCCCCTGCTGAATAGACTTTGAGAGTATTGCAGGAGGTGAGTTACTCTTTCATTCCTAAACTTTTCAAGACCTGGAGTAGGGACACGGAGTTCGAACAGATCAGAGAATGTTGCTGTGTGGACTTCTGGGATAAGGACAAATATATTTCACTTCAGGGTGTACGTTGCACACATTAAAGAGCCCTTGGCAGTTAACATTTTACAATCGGATGAAGAGTAAACGTAGACGCCGCTGTCCGAGCCCACAATCAAAATTCCAAATTTCTACCCACAAAAATGTCTCTCATCAAACTAGGCTCGCACTAAAAGCTGAGATAATCTACTTTCTTAGGATCGCTTGGAAACGCCTTGTGTTCAGGTGATAGCCATCATGTTTGTTTAACCTTGTGAGTTATTACACGGTAGTTTTCGTGCTCCTTTATTTACCTTGTGGAACATTCCGTGTTGTGAACAATTCATACAAGATGGCTTGTTATTCTCCAACTTTTGAGTATAACAATAATATCAAACAGTGCACGAGGATAGACTGATGAATGTTCTATGTATTTCAATTGAAAAGGCAAATAAGTGCAATTGTTTTGTCTTTGTTCATTATGCGATTTCAACTTAATTTTTGTGCTCATGGCAATGTGTGAGAAAGACAAGACTGACCTCTCAAGCGGGTGTGCCGTTCGGTCACCATGGGTGAGCGTAGGGCTGTCTGGCTGCGGTATCTTCTGGGCCTTGTGAATGTGAAGTGGAAATGGCATGTCCGCGGTCTGTGTGGTGCAACTGAGTACGTTGGTCTTTCCGTTTGTCTCTCTCTTTCTGCGAGGCCTTGTCATTTTGTCTGTGCACTTCACATTGACGTTTTCCAGCAACCTCTACAGGATCAGAAGCACTGGTTGGCACAGATTATCCTTAACCCTTTAAGCACATGAATCCTTACTAGATAAGAATGTATGTTATTGCAGTGATTGTTTTGTTTGGAAGATCAACTCCTCTGCTGAAAAGGTTAATTCCGCCCAACAGTGTATATGCTTAAAAACCGCTGAATGGAGATGATTTTAACCATTACCATCGAATTCGGCATGGTCAAATTAGAGGAAACCAATCGAAAAAAAAAATCGAAATCACTCATGGTTGCCATGGCAACGGCCGCCATCTTGGATTTTACTACTCAATATTGCGTAACTTTACTATAAATAAGCTTCTACATTTTTCAACCGATTTGCTTTAAAATTTGCATAAATATTTTTCGGTTCAATTTTTAAAAATGATCAGGGAGGATTTTTGATAACTGGCTTAGTTTTTTTTTGTTGTTGTTGTTTTTCACAAACTTTTCAAATCGGTACGGTATGTAAAAAATCATGGATTTTGCGAAAATTTGACCCTAAAATCTGACATTTCTCAAAATTTAAAATGTTATCAAAAATCCTTTCCCACCATTTTTTTTTGTATTGTTTTGTTCTATGTTCATGTCAAATTTCATGGTAATTGCTCAATAAAAATAGAACGCATATTTGTGCTAAAAGAAACAACAACAACGCATTTTGAGAAAAACGCATTTAAAGTTTTGTTCGCTTTGATCGGACTTTCAACCCCAAAATATGTTTGTTTCACCTACTAGACCTCTTTCTGTGATTTCTATGCCTTCCCCTAAACGCTGCTGGTTTAACGTGCAATGTATGCAGTAGCCGGAATTTGAGAGAGATCTAGAGCTTTTTGTACAAATTAATACATATAAATGATTACGAAAGTCTACAGAAAAGATTCGTAGTGTAGTCTGGACAAATTAGAGTCCACCTCTGCGGGAAATCAGATTTTCTTGTCGTTTTATTATTAATATTTATTAAAAATCACAGATATCACAGCAGCAAAAATTAAGTGAATTTCTCAAATGAGCACAATCTGTCAAAAAAGACATTTCCACCTAACCTTTTTCTGCTCGGAGTTCACCTTGACAAAGAGCTGCATCCCAGATCCAGAGAGGGACAGGCCAACAGGTTTCAGAGGAACCTGTCCGATGTTGATGTGTTTGACTTTGGTAAGACAAGCGTTGTTCCTCAGCTTGGCCGAGGGTTCCAACAATTCGTGCATGCAATCACCCCTGGATTTGCCGTTGGTGTTGACATTCATGTAAGCCAAGTCGACAAAACTGGTTTCATCCTTACTCTGCAAAACATCGCGATTGGCTTCGGTATTTGCTGGATCTGACTATGAACTTCGTGAGACCTGAGCTGTACGCTAAATGCCTTATGACCTGCAGAGATTGTTTTTAAATAGATCTATAGAGTTGAGATTTCTCACTGTACAACTCGTAGCGACATGTTCAGGGTACCTAACAGTTGAAGCCTCGTAATCCCATCGTTTAGAGACACACCAAGTTCCAGTCAGATCCATCAATTTCTTTGCACTAATGCTTTTCGTGAAGTTGATAACAGCTGGAAATGTGCGATCACTTACATTTCTAATAAAACGCAAGTAGATTGAAAACACTAATTTACTTGTGCTTGAACTTCCCCGTACCGGCACAGGGAGTGGATATGCTTCATGTCTTTATATCGGTGATGGAAAGGTTAATATGCAGTTCCTATTGCTTTTCTCCTAAGCAAATAAATCAGTGGGACAACAGTTTTGTTGTTGTTGTTGTTCTTGTTGTTGTTGTTGGTGGTGGTGGTTTTCATGACGCCACTTTGAATCAAGCATTTTACAATAATTAATTTAGTGTCTTTAGGACTGTGCAGATGAGAATGACAGTTATCAAGCCTTTGTTTTTCGTTTCGAATGTCTCTATCATTTAATTCACGACATCGAGAACATCCTAGACAAAGCATGTCAAAACAGTAATTATGCTTACAAAAACATAGCTTACAAAATCAACCGCTTTGTCCTAGTCAGATATTGTTTTGTTTTTGCTCTAATGAGGAGTGCACGTTGTGTAAGACTGAAGCACATAGGTCTCCAAGTAAAACTTACGTCATCATCTGTGGCATCCATCGTCTCTTCCTCACACTGTTTCTGGTCGCCGCCGCTCAAGTTTAAGTAGTCAGTGCTGGTGGCGCAGTCCAGAACTAACATAACGTCACTGCCCAGACATCATAAAAATAACATACTGAATTTGATAGTTCTCCATTTTTCCACCAAATTTCAATTAATTTTTATAAATACGAATCTCATTTAAACAGCAAAGATACTGTTTAACAATTGTCAACAAGTAGCCTGCCCACATAATTAGAGGATCTTGAATCTTGAACTGGATGCCTCGTAGCAAACAGTCAAAATGCATTCTTTTGAAGAGGGAAAAAATACAGATCAGTGAGCAGGAGCTCTTAAGCATTTTTACGTGTAGGAGAGGAAGATATCACTCGTTGTGATTAATACAATGGCACTCCAAGAAATTTCAACATCTGTAGCCGTCACAAACTTTCGGAATGCTCCGGCGTTCAGTTATTTTCCAACGATAAATTTCATGGCGCGAGGGTTATAGTTGAAAACAAGCTGGTTAAACTTTCATGAAATGTGCCAAACCATCTATAAATAATAATTGTATCGTGGATGAGGTTCCCGGTATGCATCTAATTTAATTCAGAGAAGTGGCAGGCAGTGGGTGCTTTGTGCATTTTTACCTGTGGAAAATTAAAAGCTAAACCAATTCTTAATTATGCCGATTGACACACATGTACCGGTATATAGATCTATTTGTTTCCACTCCGTCACCGCTCAGAACGTGGGAATTTGATGACACTTGATGACAAAATAGAGCGGAATCATACTCCCCCACCGGATACGTGGGAGTCAGTCAGTTGTATATTAAAGTATTTCAGTTCCTGATGGAGTTATCTCAGTCGTTTGCTACTTCTGTTTCTGTGCAATTAAGGCCGCGGCACTGGATTGTTCGCCTCCTTGTTTAGCTTCCTTGTTTAGGCCCCTACATGTTCCAAGGACCGTTCTGGGAATTTGCATGAAAGCCTGAACTTGGCCTAATAGTAAAATGTAGGCTCTGGGCCTTTATCTTTCATTAAAATTATAAAATCATGGTCGGTAAGTTTTACCCTGAGAGAGAGCTCCAAACCATAAAATAGAACAATACAATAAAGTAAAATTTCCCGGACTCTTAGGGTTTGACGGGAAGGGACTGGGTTTTTCTTCCACTCTCATTACCATCGTGTCTCAGGTTGTTCATTCTCACTTTCTCCCGGCATAGTGATGGGCTTTACATGGTAGGTTTCATGCCGAAATCCAAACATGTATGGTCTCTTTTTTTTTTTACCAAGTTTTATAACTTTAAATAATAAAGGCTTAGAGCTTACATTTGCATGTTTAAATTATTTTTAGGCTTTAACGGTATTCTACATTTTAGTCCTGGCAGTTACATATAGGTGGTAAGGCAAAATCTGCGGGACCAAACAAGGAGACGACCAGACATTTGATATGGCCTGACATGGCATAGAAAAGGCTCCGATACGCTGCAGAGATAACAGGAAGCAGCTGAAAATGAGATAGCACCTTATGGGGGCTGAAAGGATTAATTAAAATTGGACCTATGTCTGCATTTGATAAGATCGACTTCTTTTCATTAGTGGTTTATTTTTTTGTTTATTTTTTAATTGTTTTTTTTTCAATGACTGGTGGCCATGGTATACTAATAATCTATACTTTTATTCTGACAGAATGATAGCATCAACCCAAACCCGCTGTGTCATTATGGACGTATGCCTCTATCAGCTGCATTTATTATTTTTTTCACGTTTAATGCTTGTGTTAAAGCTTAAAGCATGAGAATTGTTGACGTCCTGAATATTATCCAGGCGCTTTGTGGAATCCCAACCCTTATTCCACCCCGCCCCCCTTTCTCCCCCCCCCCCCCCTTCC
>JBCEWB010983319.1:0-15173 GCA_039654565.1 Peronia peronii | reverse complement strand
CTTCGATAGGCTCTGAACTTTTCCAACCGATGTGCTTGTAATTTTGTGTACATATTTTACCATTCCATATCTAATTTTTTTTAGAACAGATTTTTAATAAAGTGCTTTGTTTTTTTCTACAATTTTTTTAATTTGGTATGTGAAAGGTCACAGATTTTTCAAAAATTTGACCCCAAAATCTCAAATTTCTCAAAAACTTAAAACGATATCAAAAATCCCTTCTGTCGAAATTTAGATATGGTTTTGTTCTACATTCATGCCAAATTTCATGGTAATTGCTCCATAAATAAAAAAAGTAGGTAGCATATTTGTGAAAAAAAAATGCATTTTGAGAAAAACGCATTTAAAGTTTTTTTCGCTAAAAAAACAGCCGTAAAGAGCTTTCGATCAGACTTTCAACCCCAACACATGTTCGTTTCACCTACTAGACCTCTTTCCATGATTTCTATGCCTTCTTTTGCCTTCTTCTATGCCCCTACTTCCATACCACCATCAGCAAAAGGACTTCCGGTGTGTCATTTTAGGGTCCAGAGAGGGCTTTATATGGCTGCCATGTCTTCCTCAGTCAAAACCAAGAGCGTTTTTACCCTTCTTGTGACAGATAATCCACTATTGCACTCTGAGACAGCAGAAAAATGGCATATTTAACCCTCATTAGGCTGTGGGAAGTCTTATTTCAGAGGCCCATGTGAACATTTTCCTTGATATTCGGTGTGGTCAGCGCCTTAGACGGTCAGTCAGTGTCCACCCCTGGCACTGGGGCTCCCAATATTGGTGAAGGAGATCATAATCAAGTCTTCTATATGCAATTTGCCCGTAGCCAGCGAAATAGTGATGATCTGTCATTGAATAAAGAGCCCCAAATGAGCAAGAGCCTGGATGGCAGAGGGGCAGGTCAACCTTTGCTTGATCACCCTCCCCACACCTTAGAATGGACATATCAACTTTTTAATACCATTTTTGTATTCAGCAGAGACCAAACTTTTAAAAGAAAACAGAAACCAAAAATCAAATACTTTGAGCAAAAACCCAGTTTCAGGTATTTTCAAAGTGATACATTGAATTTTGAAGAGGCGATACATTTTAAAACTTCACTGTTTATCTATATTGAAAATCCATGATGGTGGTGTTACCAGGGCAACCAATGCTTTGAAATTTTTTTCAAAATTTTTTTTTCTTCTAATTTGGCCATGTCTGACATAGGCAAGAAGCTCAAACTCAATATTTCTCATGCATTTTGAAAATGACCTTCAGGTGCTGCCCCTCCTCTTAAGTTAAAGATATATCAGTGACTACCTTGTGTACAATCAGACTTATCCTAAAAGAGTCTAAACTTGAAGAAAAGAAAACAGTTGTTGATTGGTCCACTATCATAGCAATTTGGTTTACAAATGCCTTGAACTCGAATGTTTGACCAAGCGAGGCCATCAAAAGTGTTAAAAATATGCACTCAGTTTCCCCTTTGACCTATAGTCCCATTTGAACACTGATTAAGCATTCATGTTACTGAATACTCATTTCTGATTGGTTGTCCTATTACATGTTATTTGTATGTTACATTGAGTCAGTCCAAAACAATATCGGATTTATCAGTTTTACGAAAGCAAAGGAAATTAGATTAGAAATGAATTATGACAGGATATATTGATTTTTTAACAAAACTGATTTCATCATGAGAAGACTCTTGTTTGAAATACTGAGATGGTGGGAATAACTCACATTACTGTATGTGCAAATGATGTTTATTGGTTTTTGTAACTCACTCCTTCATTTGCAACCTTTAATTTTTGCAACCAAGTACCAGTAGTCAGTTTTTCTCCATATTCCAAATCAGTATTGATGTAAATTTACACATTAGTCATGGGTTTGTCTGTCATATTTATTGTGTTCTTTATATTGAGACTTCTGACTGAAAGCATGAAAATAATTTGGATTAGTAATGCATATATGTCTCATATGTGCGCTTCACCAGATGCTGAAAATATTGCATATGGGGTCTATTTTTAATCATTTCTGAAATTGTAGTGTCTTTTGTTTTAGTATTCATTCCATTCATGGGAATATTTAAGAACATGACAAAATCATACAGTGGAACCTGGCAAGCCAGGCTTAACACGATCTCCCGTTTAACACACCCTCTTTACAAAGTCTGGGTTTCAACATACTAATTAATTTTCAATAGCATGCTCGGGTTTGCGTGTTCAACCCGCATAACACGCTCAGTTCATTTGGAAGTTGTCTTGTCAGTGACCCAACAGTTGTCCATGCTAACCATGTGTTACGAAAACATTGAAAAGCCTGCTTTCTCACCAAATGTCAAGTCGGCAGCCTCTGCCAGTACTAAACCTAGTGTTGGCCCACCCTTGTCACCCCTTTTCCAACACTAGCACGCACATCAGTCTGGTCAGTGTCATCTCATAATATTACATTAATCTAGGCCTCACTTGAGCCCACCTCTCGTTCCCCTGTCTTCAACGGTGACGCGCATCATAGGTCTACACACTGCATTATAACACACTACTGACCAGTACTTCAACTTTTATCACCATGCATTGTGCATTATCACTATCCTATCCTGCCACGCACCACGATTTACCTACCAAGTTTTAAACATTTTTCGTACTTTATTGTAGTGAAAGGAAGGAGAAAAACAAGCTCTTAAGTATTAGTAAGCTTAATACATGTACATTGACCCCTTTAATAAGTACATGTATAATAAGTGTATGCTGCTTTATTTCAAATTTATTTCTAAGCCTTTTTTCATGTTTTCGAAAATCAGCATGGGCATGGGCTTTGTACAAGAAAAATGGTTGATCCTAATAACACTGTCACCCTGACAACACAACCTTTCATTTTTTGGTCCTAAGGGTAAATGTGTTATCCGGGTTCCACTGTATATTATGAGATCCTGTTGCGAGCACTTTTAGACCAAAGCATGAAATATATCTGATGTTTTTGATTATTATCAAATATGTAATCTCATAGCTGGTATGTGAAAGAAAGAGGATGTCAGTAATGATCAAAGTTGCCTTAAAGTACATGTACTTGGTGATACATCACTAATATTAAAGAGTGTTCCCTTGACAAATTCTTGGACTTGACTGAACATGTGTGTCAAAATTTGGGCACAAATGCTTTTGAATATGCTATAACTTATAATTGTTGTTGTTGTGTTGGAGTTTAATGACACATCAGCACGATTACGGCTATATTGTGTCAAACACGGTAAGATACGTGTACACGTCAAGAAGAAGAGAGGAAAGAAAGCGAGACAGAAGACAGGTGCAAGGAGAGAGAGAGAGAGAAAAGATGTCTCCCATGGAATGTCAATGATGGCACTCCATGGAAGACACCCCACCAATGGTGGACTTACACCGCCTGCTAAGTCAGGGATTGACTCATACAATCAAAGACTATCATGTACATGTATCTCAAACAGAGAAACGCTGTACATAATATTCTTTTATAATGAATTCTTCAGTGTTAAAATTGCAGGATTTTGTTCAATATGTTTCCATGGTTGGAATTTAGAATGCAATGAATGAAAGAGTGGCTGAAATTTTTTCAGGTCTTGGACACAACGTATAGTGAATGGAAGGAAATAACATTGAGTATAGAAATCCTTAATGGAATGGTAAATTCATTCCAAGTGATTAAGTAAAAGAAAGTGTAAATTTGCATTGTGGGACTATGATTTGTATTCTGTTTTTCATCATTTCATTTGTACAGAATTTAATGATTATAATATTTGTGATTATGATGGTCATTCTCATCCACTGTATATTTAGTCCCCATTATTAGTTTTATTCCTGTTGGCAAGGAGTGTGAGGATAATGCATCAACTTGTAATATCCTCCTTTTGTCATTGTTTGAGTTCTTGATCTTTTGACTTGTCAAATATATGCTCCCCTGCTTTGACTTTGACCTTTTATAATGACAGTGAAAAACATAAGAACAAAAGCTACATTTTGATGAAAATTATTGCAGTGGCTTGACACGTTGTACGTATTTGTCAGTTGCTATAAATGGGTGTTTTAATATCATTATAAATTATGCTGTTTGTTGTTCATTATTCGTTACTCAAATGCTATTAAATACTGTTCTGCTCTATAATTTGTATTACACTGCTGAAGTTACTTTCCTTGATTTGATAATTTGTTCGTCTTGTTTACAGTGTGATCCTTATGGCATACTTTCATTGTCTTGTATAAATTCTATTCCCGACAAATTGTATCTTGTTCCAAACAAAAACTATCAATAAATCATCAATGCATAGAATCATTGACCAAATATTTGCCCAAGATGTAAACAAGATCATGGTGAATAATTCTCAATTTCTGACAAAGTAACAATCTCCTTGGACAGGAGTGAAGGTTTGTACTTGAGAGTATTGAAACCATTTCATATATGTGATACCCTTCTTTCTAAATTTGAATAGCGACTAAAGTCGAGCTAACTTTTACACAGGATGGGCGTCGACATTAGTGATTGCGTGAAGATTTGGCAAATGCTGCAGAGAGAAACAGAGTAAATCTTGAAGTAGCGTGGCCATTGAGTAATAATAATTTTGCAACTTTTGTGTCAACCATGTTAATGGTAATTTCATTATTTGTTTACCTGAAAGTCAATTGAATTTGCTATTGAAGGCATCAGAAATATTTTTCATTATAATTGAAATAACCACCAATCACATGTGCAATGTGAATATCATTAGTTTTTGTGATAATTTGTGTGACTAACAATGACTTAATTTTCAATATGACTCAAAAAGATAGCAAAACATAAGTATTAACTGATAAATTTTACCTGATTTAAAAAAAAAAAAATTCACATGCTGTTTAAAATGGATTTTATAAAGAGATCAAGATAGAATGTCCATCTCTTTCTTAGGCAAGGTGGTGTTTCCCAAAACATTGTCTCTAAAGTAAAACCACCAAAAAATGGTATTTCAATTTTTAGTGTGGCATGGACCACACACAACCAGTGATGATATAAGTATTAATATATTCTGTGAGTTTTAAAACACTTTCTGCATGTATATACAGTATTGTGTCTCAGTTTGTTAATGTTTTTTTCCCATTCCGAAGAACAGCTATGTCTGTGCAGTAATGACATGAGGCAATTTATGTCAGTACTGAAATGCATGAAGACAGAGCGCAAGAAAAAGCCTGAAAAAAAAAAAAAGTCGAGAAATAGAAATGACAATAAAACTCATGGATAATCTGACTGAACTGACAATGAACAACGTACACAAACTAACAAAAAAAACAAACAAAAAACTATTGACCTGGAGAGTTAGATTAACATGTTAAGTTTTGCATAAAGAACATGCACAGACATGGAAAGGAGGTCAAAGTCAGAAAGTCTGTATCATACAATGATGCCATATATTCATTTTTTGTTTTTAACATATGCAGAATCTGAATCAACAGGAAATTTCCATCCAAAGAAGGTTTCACTCATAGAAAGATGGCAACACAGACATCTTTAGAAAAGGCTGCAACATTCACTCACAATTTGTGTTGATTTTTGTTTCTCTTCATGGAAATATTATTATAAATACATGTACCTGGGGGAGTTTACATCTCCTTCTTCATCAAAAAACTTGATAATCATGTCATCAATGAAAGATACACTATAGACAGATAGACACAGAATGAACACCAGATCTTGGTCCAGATGATAGTCATTTCATAGGCTGTTGTGCTATATCACTAATTATGCATTATTTTATAAAGGGAAGAACCACTACTGTAAATATATGTGTATTTTATATTGAAACACTTATAAATGGGGAAAAGAAAAGAGACAACAGTTTCTTAATAATTGTGGGACATAGTAGTCGTTGTCCTATGACCAAAATCTACACTTTGTGTTACCAGATCATGATCTACGACTATCTTCAGTTCACATAGATGCAATGGCCTCAAATCAGCAAGGACGGAGGAAAGTTGAACATTCAGCCCTACTCACATTCCCCTATAAAGATCAAACTGTCCTGAACAACTTCTGTTTCTATTAATTCCACTATAACAATAGATGGTAAAATGCCGCAAGCCTTTACTATACAGGACTAAGCTCAACACATCCATAAATTTGATAAATGATAAATTTATAAATAGAAGGAGGATTTTAACAACTTCTTAAAACTTAGTTTTTCCAAATTGTGAAATACATGTTGTATTGAGCAAAGAGTTACATGTACAAATTGCATGAATGGAGATAATACGCACACACTACACCACACAGAAAGTTTCACTTTTGTTTACAACTACAACTGATGATAGTCCTCATTTGAAGTCAGTGCTCAACATTGCATGATTACTGTGAAAGCTGCAGAACTAAGAAACAGAAAACATTTCCATAACACACATGGATAAGATTTTTTTTTTTCCCCATGCATATGGCTCTTCAAAACATCATAAATGTTTGTTATTGTTGCTGTTGTTTTTCAATACATTACAACATTTGAATGCACTGTAAGCAACAAAGAAATAAGGTGAAAACAAATGGTAAAAGCCAAGTCATTCTGTAAGACTCTCAACTCCTAACTAGAGCTAGAGCATTATGAAGTGCCTTGCCTCACAACAATGAATGGTATATGACAGGACAAATCACACAGACTGTCAAATTACACTTTAGACATGTATTTGAGTATCTTATCATCTTGTTAAACAAGCTGTGCTAAGGTTCCATGTGCATCTATAGGTATGTGGTTAATAAACAAGTCTCCTTATCTAATCATACATACACCAACAGGAAAAGGCAAACTGAATTCTTAGTATTCTTTTCTTCATCACCCTGTCACTGTTATAACAAAAGATATGCTGGTTAATCAAGGAGTTAAAAAAAAAAAGATTTACTGTGTTAACTGCTATAGATAAAATACCTGTGCAATGTTGCAGCAGAGAATTCACTGGCAATGAAATGACCTCTTCATACATAATAATTGTACAATTTTGACATGACCTTTAGAAAAAAAATGTTTAAATCCATGATGCACTGCTGTAAAATGTGCTACAAAACGAATAAGGTGTTAGATCTGACAGTTTTAAGCATTTTTATTTCTCTTTTGTGCCACAATGAATGGGGGAAAAAAAGTTGAAAATATGCAACTGTTCACACTTTAATTTCAAAAATTACTGCTTTCATCGTATTCAAAAGGTAAATACATGTATAAAGATACACAAAGCCCTGCTTACATACTATATGGTCACAAAATACAAGCTGTGCTGTGCCTCACAGTCTAATTTTGCCAATGTAGCTTATCCAAATGTATTATTATTTCCTACGTAATTTATTAAATCAACGACAACAAGAAATTACAAAACACAAATAAAGAAAGTGCAAAACAATTCAATAGCAAACAATGAGCTATCTATAACAAACAAACAATAGCCAGTGCATGACATAAAAACAAAAAACAATGAATCTGCCTGCACAGTTCTTGGTAATGGTTATCTTAGCTTATTAAGCTACTGCTCCTGAGACTGAGAGTGTAAAACATGAAATATTCTTGTATACTGAAAAAAAAAAAAAGATATACGAGAGTTATCTACGAGTGAGTTTATAAAGCTAAAAAAAACAACACAGCCCTACCTGCACCAGATACACGTATAAATCTGCTAACGTTACATAGTACAGGTAAGATTGCTAGCAAGCACTTTCAATAAATAAGGAGGGTTCTCCAAAGCAAAGCTACCGATATAACCCATGGCACCCAATCAAATATTCGGTACAGAAACTGAAGTGTGTAAAATTTAACATATGGAAATCAATTGGAAATCAACTACATGTACGTAATGCACTCAAAATGATTATCACACTGACAGGAAAATAAGAATAGCCTAGCCGGACCAAAGCCTTACATGGCAATAACGACACAATGCCTCCTGTATAATGTAAGGGTTAAAATGACACAACAATGTCAATCAATATCACATTAAGAAAATCTTCAAACAAGCAATAGGCCATGAATCAAATATATTCTAAAAAGTTTAGCAATTCATAACAATATTAAATTATTATTTCAAACTTCAAATTGAAAAAAAAAAAAAAGAGGAAAAAGAGATGCAAAATTATTTATAAACAGGCTGAAGTCCATTGTTTGGTGAAGTCCAGACACTAATTTACGGATTTAGATTGCTAGAAAATATATGAAAAAATTTAATGAGAACAACAAAAAATGAAAGCAACTAAGCCAGACTCTATTGGAGCAGCTTTTACATCCTATGCAAATATCTGTGGTTTTCTGGACAAAGAAGTCCTCAAAGTAATGGCTATCATATATAAAACAAAGAAACATATTACAATGATGGTACATACAAATCAAAGAACCAGGAGTAAATGGAACCCATGTAAAGATAAAACAGAAAGCCATCAAACAAAACCCACACTATATTCAACATCCAGAAATAACATCCAAGCCAGAAGTTACATTATATCATTGGTAGCTTTCAAAAGTATACTAAATTTTTAAAAAATACACATACTAACAAAAAAAATGAACAAAAAAGTTGACTTACAAAACAATACATGGGAGTTTGCTTGAGCTTTTCGGGCATAATGAGTTGAAAAGGTAATAATGTAGTTCAATGCACATTCGGGTCCTACAGATTTTCTTCACACATACTGAATCATGTTTGGCGCACTAGCTCAAACATGTATCATTTATAATTTATTTGTCTGCCTATCTGTCTGTTCATTTGTTTGAATGTTTTTGTTTTTATTTTTTGTGTGTATGTATGTACTGACATTATGAACATTCATATTTATTTCCAAACGTAAAACACATATTTCTTAATATTTTCTAAATTTTATTCTTTTGAGAATGCATGCTTACATCCACCCATATTTCCAACATACAACTTTCAAATTTTTGTCAATCTATAACTGTTCTAAAGCACAAAGTATGCCATGCTCTTGTATTCATGAAACAAGTAAGCTTGTGTGCTCATGATATGGTGAGAAAAGAGATCATTTATTGTAAACAACTGAGAAAATCTTTTTTTTTTGTAACTCCTTCTGCATAAGGAATTTAGCATGAATTTTACATAGGAAGAACTTATTTAAGAACCAATATTCTGACAAGTTTACCATAGGTACAAACTCATCTACACTGCTGCTTCACCGCAACATTTAAATTTTTGTATAGCCCATAAATGAAACCTAAAAATTTGTTAAACACAATGTTTGTGTGATCACAACCTACTGAATTACTATACTATTTGTGTCGAAAGAATATGAACATAAGCATTTAATTTTCACCCATTGGAAGTATTTATACAACCATAGTAAATGTATGTTTCTACTTGCACAAGCCCTAACAAATAATTGCCCTACTCTCCCTTCTCAAGTTACACTCATTTCCTAATGGTGAATGTTTGTGTCGAGTTTTTCATGGAAGGAATGTCAGAGAAAGCTTGGAGCACCACACAACTTAAAATTATTACATCTAAATGAAAGCAAATTGCAGAGTTTTTTCTGCAGAAAACATATATATATATTGGTAGAAGGTCATTTGCCTGGTGCAATTTTTCAATCTTACTGTTTTCATGTCTGAAAAATTTTCATCAAAATATGCAGATAGAAGAGGTCCAACAATATCTGGACATTTACCATGGAATTTCTGAAGAGAGCACTTTCATCTAGATAGATGTGCTGCACCCACACACAATTAGCAACTCACATAAAAATCAGATATAGGCTTAACAAATATCATTTATAAATTATAGTATTAATACATTACATATGCATGCAAATGTTTAAAATAAAAGATACATTAAAAAAAACAAAAAAAAAAAATATATATATATATATATAAATAAAAATGTAATGTAAGCATGCAAAATAGAATATCTTACTCTATGAAAAACATTGGTTTATTATACACTCAAGCTCACTTAATTCAAGAATAGAAAATTGTACTTTCTGTATAATTAACTATAATGGCTGTGAAATGTAAAAGTACACTTGCACAAGTATTTTCCTTTGCCAACATTTGAGTAAAGTTCTACAATTTTAGTTTAAAAAGCAATAGCTATTTCTAACATGAGCTGAAATGTTCAAATCCCAATGTTCAAGTAAGCTGTTTCTAACAAGCATAGTGTTTAGAATTGTACTAGTTGGCAGTTGTACGAAATGAGTATGATATGAACCAGCTATGCAATGTGGTGAATGAGGTATAGTGAAACACACACACACAAAAAAAAAGAAGTACAGCCATCTCATCTTAAACTACTGCATGTAATTCATGGTTCAACTTACAGACCCAATACATCTTTTTCAATGTAGTCTCAGCTCTTCTATCCCACCCCTCTCTCCCAAAGCCATGTTTTTTGTTTTTTTTAATGGAGATTATTTCATGATATTTGCTAATGTCTGTCTGTCAGGCAGGATTTATTGTCATACTAACACTAAATAGATATACACTGTAGATAAGAAGACAGATGTTTGTTTCAAATTCACAAATGTCAGTCACTCTTGGGGATTTTTACATATAAAGCTGACTTGATGATGTAGTTATTCATGCGTTGCTCATATTCATTAGATGGATGAGTTATCAATTAATTTATAAAACAAATGTAGACAAATGATAAAAGAAGTTGAAGCAAATAATAAAAACAAAGTATCTGGTTATCATTTCTTTTGGATGTGCGAAATGATTAGTTTTGAGTTAATAAAATTATACACATTTTCTCCCAATCACACAAATTTTACCATTCCCTAATTTTTTGAAGTCCTGTGATATCGATGACAGAATCTTTTGTTCCTACCTCCAAGCTCTTGAAAATTTCATTCTAAGTTGGTTCTGTAAAGCTTACTCTGGAAAACCTGGTTCACATGTCACTGCTATTGCTGCTTTTGTTCTATTTATTCATTTTTGAATTTCCCCTGAATTTAAACATCAACTTCTAAACACAAAGTGATGGATCTCTGCTTACTGTTTCAAAATAGATAGAACTGTTATATATTTCTCCAAACCAGAACAAAATGACAGGTGTCTAAATCAATTTGTGACACACATGTAAAAGTCAATTGAACTACATAATCCAACAAACTCTGAATTGTGTCTTGACTTGAGAAGAGATGGTTATTTTTACTATGACTGTGTCTTAAGTCCAACTCTGTAGCATTATATGTCTCCTGTGCCTATTCATCGACACTAAAACATAAATTCACACAAAAAAAATTCAGCGTCTTCTGGTCTGGGTACAACAACTATGAACAATCCAAACTATCTTGTCAACATATGTATTAAACTGTGGCTAGAATTCTTTGCTAAATTCTCAGATAACTCTTGCAACGATTAAGAAAATAACAACAAGAAAAAAGATATGCAGAAGAGTTAATGGGTCCAATACTTTCTTGTTCATATCACTGACTGTGGTTAATAGAATAGCAATTAATATTATTTCAGAACAGCTACTTAATAATTATTGTTTTCTTTTTTTTAAAATAAATTCATCATCCCTCACATGAAAAGTATTTCATGACATTTTATATTAAATTTGATACACAATACTTAGCTCCATCTCAGGTCATACTTGAATATAATGTGGCATGTCGGTGAGACAAATCACTGATCACAACTATGTAAGATTGAAACATATAGTGTAATACAAAAAAACAACAACCAAAGGCATTCTCCATATTAATATACAGGGCAGTGAAAATATTTAGTAAGTTGACTCAACATTTATGCACGGTCTGGTCCTCTTGAGCCTAAGACAGCAATGACAACAATGGCACAATCACAAACCAGGCAACATCCATCCATGTCAATTATCCACAGCCATGTGTTTTCATGCAAGCAACACATCAAAACATTAGATATATAGCAAACAAAATTTCCTTTGCTCACAGCATTATTAGTGTCTTAGTCAATTTGATGTTTTCAATATTCTGTAGAAATCAAACTGAATAAAAGTACATCCATGAAAATATAAAAATGAGAACAAAAAAAGAACAAAATGATAAAAAAATGTATGCTAGCAAGACAAAATGTGTCTTGCTCAACGAAATTTTCTTACAAATTACAAAACTATCCACAGAACTTATTCTTGGAGCCTAATCACGGTGGATCAAAGAAAAATACTCTATGAATTGAATGTTCAAATATGGTTACACACATGGTATGTAATGTCAATTTGTAAAAAGAAGGAGAATAAGCCATTTCAATCTAATCTATATGATAATTTTCACAATTCTTTGACTCAAGACAAGGACAAAAGTAAAAGACATCATATCAACATATAAATGTACATTTTCTTTAGAGCCCAACATCTTTCTACAAAACATGAACAATCTCCTACATTTGAGGAAAACTGTCTGTTATTGGCTAATTCATTTGTCAGATTTTCTTCCCCAAAACATGTGTCATGCCAATTTCTCATCATGAGATTCTAATGCAAGTATGGACTTTGAAACCGATACAAATCTCATGATTAGAAGAGTGCACAAATAAAATTTTTCTACTGCACTATATCAAAGGAAACTGATAAGCAGAATTGGTGGTGGAAAAGCATCTAACTACCAACTTCAGAGTCCGCTAGCCCTATACTCCAAGAATATCCAGCAAATATGGCAGCAGCCACTTTCTCCTTTAGGTGCTCTCAGTTCTGATCCTGAGTAGCTGCAAATGTGCATTAGATAATATGTGCCTGTCTGAGCCAAAATCAAGAGCCCTGAATAAAATAATACTGTCAACCAACAGTTCCTGAAGTCTTACACAGAACCATGTAAATGAATATCCCTCTACATACCTTCCTATACACAGGCAAATTTTCCACAAAGATTACAGTAATGAAGACAGAATTCTGATTCTCTACTAATGAAGAAAGACATCCACCAAAACAAAATTTATCCCAATATTCATGCCACCTGTCCATTTACTGTCCTTATCATGCACTAAAATATCAAAACTACTGGCATCCAGTTAATGAGAAGAAAAAAAAAGGGAGGAGGGGGGGGGGAGGGGAGAGGGATTAAAAACCTGCCATCATTTTCTTAGCACTGACTTATCTGAGACAACTTTGAATGGATCTACAACTACTGTCAGAAATGAGTAGGTCTTATTTGGGCATCGCATAGGAAAGTAACAAATAAACAAAAGGAAAAATAAAAAAGGGAAAAATTACAAAATTACGCAATTTACCTGACATGCTGATGATGGGATCCACACTTTCCTAACATCTACACAGTCTCCAGACAGTCATCAACCATTCTTAACCCTAATCTTTCAGAGCAGGGTGATCCATCAAACAAAAAATAGGTTCAACAACAACAAACATATTTGTCACATCTCAACAAATATCTCAACACAAATGAGAATGTATATCATTTAGTCGTAACATAGTATACAAGGAGCCTGTTCAAAATGAGGCCCAGGTTAATGAATGGGTGCAAGCACTGAGATGTGCATTGGTCATATCCAATATCTGGCCATTCGTAAGTCTGTAATAAGTGTATACAACTATACAGGTATACAATGAAATATGTCAAACATAAGCCGAGGGAACAGAGGATAGCACCACTCTCAGGTCTCACAAAGCAAACAGAGGGTTTTCATCTTCATCTTTCTTTTGTAATGTCCGTGTGGTACGAGCTGGTTGCTGACCTGTCTGGGCCGAGATGCTGGGAACACTTTCTGAAGCTGTGGCACGTTCAGACAAAAATCTATCAAACTCTGAAAAAAGCAAAAGAAGAAGAGCAAACAGAAGACAATTACTAGGTGTGTCAGAAGAAAGGTCCCATATAAAAAATCTGTCTTACTGTCAATGCATGTATAGAGTTGCTCATGAATTGCCTACAGTATTAAGCTGTTTTTCATACATCTTTCCAACAGATTAGTATCTTGATGATTGTTATTTACAATGATGAATACCCCCTTCCAATAGAAATATGAAAGGTTAAGTCTATACAAAAGCTGAAACCCTTTAAGGTTAGTTTGAAAAATGAGATTTGCGGCCAATATCAACAATTTTCATTGTTTCTGAAATTTCTCAACTAACGTCAGAAATAAAAATATCTTGAATTTAGCACAGGAAAATAGTAAGTGTTCTATGATAAAATGTAAGAAAAGTAAGGGAATGTGACATCTGTGAACAATTTTTATCGTCTATATCGTCGCCTGTATCATCAACAACTTCTGAACAATTACTTACATTACCAGTGAAATTATGAAATGAAAGTTTAAATTTACCATTATGGAATTGTCTACCACAAAATACCCATTATCTGATTAGTTTCTTCATTAGCCAGTCTGAGCTTTGTGCAGGTTAGTTGGAAATAAAAGCCAAAGTCAGATTGAAGCCAAAGATAGACTGAGATAACATAGAAGTCGGTTAACCGGTCAGTCTTTTTTTCTACCAAATCAGCCAGCTCTTAATCAAACATTCAGTTCCTCACAAATATGATTATTTTCACTTTTTTGTTCACACTGCTGATGTCCATATTTATCACTTCAACCATGCCACTATACCCCCCCCCCCCCCCCCCCCCAAAGCTTTGGGGGTGGAGGAGGAGGTGTGGTACTCGGATCGGCCAGTTTCAGGTCAAAACGTCAATTTTCATTTTATTATATTTTAGAAAGAGTACTAATTTCTATATCAGACAACAGGTTCAGAATATTCCTATGGCTAAAAAATTATTTATTGAAGATTTTTTTTTAGATGGGGGGTAGTCAAAATTCAGCAGAATTTCCTCTCAAACTGAGGGAAAAGTTGATATTGCCAACTCTTCTATTCTGCTCCTACTGAAATAAGAAACTGCTGAATTCAACATGGGTCTTGTGAATATTTCTACTGTTAAAAAAATCACTAGACTTTGATTGGGGAGCTTACTCACTGTGATTCAGTGAAGTGAAAGAAAAGGAACATCACTATAACAGTATTCTAGCTTGTCAAATAGCAAATGTAGGTGCCAAGGCTACATTTGAAACTCAAGAACAAGCCCTCCAGGACACACTAGAGAGAGAGAATGCTTCATATTTCATGGCCTATGATTTCTTCAATGTTCTCTCTACAAAATTGTTGAGTTTTGTGCATACTGAAGATTTTTCAATGTGTAGGATAGTCCATAGATACATGTATTGTTTTATATGTTTTTCTCAAAATTTTCTCCTTTTTGCCTTATTTTTCTATCTCCTACAAAACATGTCAAGATAATTTCAT
>JBCEWB010983098.1:0-15175 GCA_039654565.1 Peronia peronii | reverse complement strand
TCACTTGGAAACACACATATCCATAAATAGAATATTTCACCATTTAACAGGAGCTGACATAGCTTTGCTCATAATCTGCATTTCAAATTATACACATATACAAACATACATATACACAAACAAAATATTTCATCATTTAAAACAAGCTGACAGACCATTGCCCGTACTCTACATTTTTGATTTTTTCACACATAAACACACAAACAAAATATTCCACCATTTAACAGGAGCTGACATAGCTTTGCTCATAATCTACATTTCAATTTCTATATACATACATACAAACACACAAATAAAAAAATTCCAGCAGTTAAATAGATTTGACATTACTTTGCTTATAATCTACATTTAGATTTCCACATAAATACAAATACACAAGTACACAAAACATAAAATTCAATCATTTAACAGGAGCTGACAACTTTGCCCCTAATCTACTTTTTGAGTTCTTCACGCATACAAAGACACATATACAACAAAAAACAAAATATTTCATCATTTAATAGGAGCTCATATTCTACAACAACAAAAGTGACATAACTTGGTTCATTCGATGACTACAGGGAACTGAAAGGCAGAACCATTACATAAGGCATCATCCCCTACCCCATCCCTACCTTTCAGGTTTTTTTTTTTTTTTTATGGAAGCCTCCAGTTAAGTTTATTTTCATCGTTTATTTGACACTGATAATATTATGTTTTAATATAAATGGGACATTATTTGGAAACATATATCAACAAATAAAATATTTCATCATTTAATAGGAGCTGACAAATCATTGCTCATAATCTACATGTCAATTTCTACATACATACAAACACAAATCAGAATATTCCAGCACCAAAATAGATCTGACATTACTTTGCTTATAATTTACATTTAGATTACAACACAAACAGAAACAAACACACAAAAGAAAAAATTCAATCATTTAATAGGAGCTGAAATAGCTTTGCTCATACTCTACATTTTGATTTCTTCACACAAACACACACACACACAAATATTCCATCATTTAACAGGAGCTGACATAAATTTGCTCACATTCTACATTTGGATTTCTTCACATATACAAAGACACATATGCACAAAACACAAATTATTTCATCATTTAATAGGAGCCGACATAGCTTTGCTCAAATTCTATTACAATAAAAGTGACATAACTTGGTTCATTCGATGACTAGAACCTTACTGGGTACTGAAAGGCAGAACCATTACATAAGACATCATCCCCTACCCCACCCCTGCCTTTCAGGGTTTTTTTTTTTTTTTTTTTTATGGAGGCCTCCAGTTACGTTTTATTTCATTCAGATATTTGACATTGATAATATTATATTTTAATATACATGGTACATCTTTTGGAAACATACATAAAAAAAACAACATATTCCATCATTTGATAGGAGCTGACAAATCATTGCTCATAATCTACATTTCCATTTCTAAACATATACAAACATATATATATACAAACAAAATGTTCCATCATTTAACAGGAGCTGCTATAGCTTTCCTCATAATCTACATTTCCAGTTAAACACATATACAAACACACATATACACAAAAATAATATTCCAGCATTTAACAGGAGCTGACAATTGCTGCTCATAACTACATTTCCATTTCTATACATATAGAAACATATATACACAAACAAAATAATCTACATTTGGATTTCTTCACACATACAAAGACACATATGCACAAAAACCAAAAATATTTCATCATTTAACAGGAGCCGACACAGCTTTACTCAAATTCTACAACGACAAATGTGGCATAAGTTGGTTCCTTCAATGACTAGAACTTTACACGGAACTGAAAGGCAGGACCATTACATATGACATCATCCCCTACCCCACCCCTGCCTTTCGGTTTGTCTGTGTGTGTGTTTGTTTTTTTATGGAGGCCTCAATTTAAGTTTACTTTCATTTATTTGACACTGATAATACTACATTTTAATATATATGGGACATTGCTTGGACCACAACAGTTCCATTATTTCAAAAAGACAGCATCATTGTGGATACAAATCTACACTGCTATTGCCATATAGGCATGTAATATACATACATAAACAAAATATTGCAGAATATCACACTTCCAAAAAGATAGCACAGATATGCATATATATCGATAGTTTCATATCTACATGCTCTCACACACATTTCACAATAAATATCTAAACACACATACATACACAATAAAAAATCATTACATCATTTAGCAACTGATAGCTTAGGAATGCACATATAAATATTTGCTTTCTATTTCCACATAGAAACTTTACACAAACAATGACATAGGTATACCTACAGAGCAATAATTCCATTTCTATTCACATAAGCAAACACGCACACAAAATAAAATATTCATCATTTTAGCTAGCATCCTTCATACTATACATTTCAATTTCTACATACACACAAAACGCATACAATCTACAGAAAAAAGTGAAATATTTAATCATGTAACAGGTGCTGACATAGCTTTGCTCATAATCTACATTTCAATTTTGACATACACAGAAACACACAAATCAAAATATTCCAGCATTTAACAAGAGCTGCAAAATAATGCAGAATACATCTACAAAAAGATAACACAGATATACATATATATCTACACTTCCACATCTACAAGCTCACATACATTTCACAATAAATATCTAAACACATACACACACAAGGATTACAAAAGGAATGAAATATTCATTATTTAAACTAGCTTTGGTCATAATCTACATTTCCATTTCTACACACATACAAACACACATATACATATAAAAAAATATACCAACATTTAACAGGAGCAACATCAAGAAAAGAAAGGGTTGGTTGGTTGGTTGGTTTAGTTGGTTGGTTAGTTCCTCCAGCCGCACCATGCAAACAAATACACCCCAATGCACACTGCATGAAACTCACAAAAAATCGACAAATACAAATATCAAAATATCATTACATAATTTCACAAAGACGGCATCATTACAGACATAAATAAATATTGCCATATACACATGTAAGACACATAAACACAATATTACAGAATATATCATTTCTAAAATGATAACACAGGCATTCATATATATCATTACATTTCCATTTCAACAATAAGAAACAAGAAAATTTTCATTTGAGTTCACATAAATATCCAAACACACACACAAGAAAAAATGATTATATCATTTAGCAATTGATAGCATAGATATGCACACATATAATATCTACTTTCTATTTCCACATAGACAAAGAAAAGAACAGATCACTTTACAAAAAATGACATAGGTGTGCCCAAATTAATATTTCCATTTCTACACACATAACTTTGTGATGTAAACAGTAAGCATCACCATACGATGTCAGTCTAACAGACCTGCTCTTTCCTCACACCTGGAATGCGATAAGCTTTGGATCCTCCAGGCTTGTTCCTGACTTAATTCTTCAACTAGTGACCTGTAGACGAGATGGTTTAATTGGCTGATTAAAAAAAACAAGGGGTGGGAGGTTTTTAGAGTATGAAAGAGAGGGGCACCCTTTCCTCCCTTTTCTTTTCCTTTTCTTGTTCAGGTAACTTTTTAAGTAGTATGCCAATCAATATGTTCCCTAATCTTCATCAAATTCTACAGTCAAGCACAGAAAATTCAAATGGAAATTTCAAACTCATAGAAATTATCGGCTTCATGTAAAATTCGTATTTTTTCTTTGCATTACTAGCACATATTTCTCAAATATGCATTGTTTGAATAATTTCATCATCATCTACAAGATCTCAAAGTGGCAGAATGTTTGATCCGGCTCATTTTTTATCTGGCCTTGCTTGCCTCAGGCTGTTGGTGGTAAGAAAAAGGTGTACGGGAGAGGCAGAGGTAGACAGTGTATAGTGCAGATCTAAATTTGGACCTGACTGAAGATGAATCATGTTGGAAGGGTGGGGGGGGGGGGGGGTGATAGGTGGTAGTTGAGTTGGATGGTGGACTAGGCCACAAACACTGTTTGTATTACAAAGAATAACCATAGTCTACATGATGCCTTGCATGCACAGCGATGGGTTTGGTAACTTGCTGCCCGAAAGACAACGGATGATGTCACATACATGAACTAAGAGATACTATCTCCTTGAATACTATTAAGATCGTATCACATTAGTATCATCATGGTTATGTCCTCTTAGCAGTCATTCTTTTTCTTCATAACAAAGAAACATCGTGAAAATCTTGAATTACGGAAATCTCCAACACATTTTTTGATCCCCAAAAAATTATAGTTTTCTGTGCTCAACTGTATTGATATCTGTATTGATATTTGATGGAGGAGATAGATTTCAAAGATAATCCTTTGCAAGAAGCCAATATCCAGGATGGTAGCACTGGCAGGAAAACCTTCCTAGAAAATTGATTTTCTTTCAGTTTCTCTTTAATTTGAAAATACCTAATTCCATGGAAAATGATAAAATTATCTGTAATACAAAATAAAAACAAAAAACAAACAAACAAATCTGCAGGATCTGTGTTGTGTGTTGTGTTGGGTTGGGGTTTAACGGCTATATTGTGCCTAACACGGTGGAAACATTTACACGGTAAAATTCTGATCAAAGTTGATTATAGATAAAATACAGCCCTGAACGAACAACACGTTTATGAGTTATAAAAGGATATCACAATGTATATATGGATATATAAAAATTTGGGTTGTCAAATGTATAAAACAGCTAAAAGATTGATGTAAGTAATTTTACGGTGTCCCACGGGGATCGTCGTATGCTATCACAGTATCTGTTATAAAATGATTTTAAAATTTGTCATATAGACCAACCTGGCATTAAAAGCTCGGGATGGCCTGCGGCTTCATTTTATTAAATAGGTCTTCAGAGAGCAACTCGAGAAATGGGCTTCTCGAGCATCTCTGAAGTCGGCGCAGTCGATTAATGTGTGTGCGACCGTTTGATTGGATAGAGTAAAGTTTGTTTGCAATCTGTTGATTCCATTGCTGTCCCCATCGCGATTTGATGTACTCATTGATGATCGGTCTAAGATCCAGATGAGGGACTCCTTCATCGAGGGGATCTAAGATCAGGCCGACCTTAGCAATGGAATCTGCTGCCTCATTTCCTGCAATACCCACGTGACTCGGTACCCAGCAGAACGTGACTCGACGCCGCCCCCTGCTGAATAGACTTTGAAGGCATTGCAGGAGGTGAGTTACTCTATTATCCCTAAACGTGGGGTTATTCAGGGCATGAAGCAGGGACAGGGAGTCTGAGAAGATCAGAAAATTCTTATGTTTGGACCTACTTATGGTATCTAGGGCCATATTGATGGCCTTAGCCTCAGCCGTGAAGATGGAGGATTTCGGGTTGAGGCCACAGCATGTATTACTCAGAACAGAGAAAGAGCTGGCACCGACGGCCTTGTGGTCTTTGGATCCATCTGTGAACAAATGCTCGAAGTCAGGGTATCACCCCTGCAAGCATCCGCTCAAAGACTTCCTTGGGCCATGGGGGTGTCTCGTTTAGTTCCCACTGCTAGGTCAAAGGATCACGCGTGGTCTCTGGAGTTAAGCATCTGGTAAATGTTGTGTACTTTAAGGGCTGGTCTCTCTGCAGAAGATAATCCCACAACAATATTTGTTCAACACACGTGTACAGCTATTTTCTGCCTTTCTGCTGATATCGTTTTTGCAGGGGTATAACGTTTTGAACTACAAGAAAATGGGAGGTAAGTGCAACTTATCAAAATTTATGATTTTCAGTAAATTAATAAATTAAAACTTACTAAAAAGGAAATGTGACATAGAACTAACATTCTGCAACTGTGGAATTATAGAAAAATCATTTATCTTTCATGTGGTGAAAAAATTGTGGTGATATGACCTGTATTACAAGTCTGTAGAGGTTTTTTTCAATTATCATGTCTCCTATAACAAAGTAAATTCTGGTAGTATTGTACACTTACTGTATGGGAGGTAGGTTGTTATTGAATTTTCAGTCTCTAAATTAACTTCTCCCCACTTCCACCTTATATCTGTGTATTTACTTATTTCCCTTCTCTGATCTTCCTGCTCAGCCCACGCCCCGCTTATAGTTTCAATAACAATGAACTGCACCCATAATATTTCTTCCTTAGTAATGTATATTATGATTCTTTACATTTCCAGATCACAGTCTTGATAAGCATCTGGTGAACCTGCATTCCCTATGCAGGATTTGTGGAATGAGCTCCAAAACAAGGGGGAGGCAACATTGGATGCCTTCATATGTTGCAAACAATATTCCAGGAATTCAAATGGCCTATGATGTTAATGTGGTAAATGACAAAGCTGATGTGCATCCAAAATTCTTATGCCAATCATGTCATGCACGTATTTCTTACATTAAAAAGCGTGGATTATCAAGTGCCATCTTGGATAAAAATAGGGAAATGCTGTTTGAAAGCCAGAAATTATGGACACCATTTGACAATGGCATTGATGCTATGCAGTGTGCCATATGCCGCCACCATTCTTTACTGTCACAATTAGGCAGACCTAAGAAGTCTGGCAGAAGGGCAATGTCGCATGAAGTAGCACCTTCAGCCAGCTCTGCTCCCACATGCCCAAGTACATCAACAGCAGTAGAACCATTCTTATACCCTCTGGAGACAGGAGACCCAGTGGAGACAGAAGAAGTGAGAAGCCAACTCGACACCACAGCACAAGTCACATACACTACTCCAATCCTCGCTACCCCCAAAGAAACAGAGCCAGTACTAATGGAGATGGACAATGAGAATGACTTTGGTCCCAGCAATATTTCATTTACAGAGATGTTGCTCAGCTTCTCCTGCATCTAACACTGTTCAAACGCACTTAGCCACAGCAATTTGTATAATACAAAACACTCCAAGAAGTTCACATGTATTACATGAAGGTGAGTTGTCTCACACATCATTGTCTGAGTTAACTTTTTCTGGATCCCATGCATACTCATTACCTGGGGTCTCTTCAATGACATGTAAAACAAATGAACATAGAACTCCATCTAAAACAACTGAACCTAGAACTCCTTTTGGAAAAGCTACCCCCACCCCAAGAAAATCAGAAAAACTTATTCACAAAATGCTGCATAAATCACTTGGAGATTCCCTTTCTAAAGTAGAAGAAAAACTGTTTACTCGTTTTGTTAAGAGCAAATTACATCAGGCCACAGATAAGAAGACAATTATAGTTAAAACTGGTGGTTTACCCATGACACTAGTGAAAATCTCAAATGTTAGAAAAAAGTCTGGTCCCGCTAGCTCACCACTTAAGCGCAAACGTGCTAAAACTCTTAAATTAGTCAGGCAAAGACTTGCTGGCTTTGAATCAACAGATGAGGAAAGCAGCAGTCAAATGAGCTTAAATCCATGGCCATGAAGAAAAGGGTAAAGGTTTGTGCAGGGGCAGGAATTAGAAGGGGGGCAGTTATTAAAAAGAAATATGGATTAGCTGTTAAAACCCAATTAGGCATTTCTTGGACACAGCATAGAAAACAAAAACGTATGCTTGGGAAGGTAGGAATAACATTTGAAAATGAGCTGAAAGAAAGAAAGGAACAAGCCACTCTTGTCCCCAAAATTAATGAAATTACTCTATACAGTTCAGAGTCTTTTACTGTGACACATGTAGAAGATCTTTCTGACTTTGTTATAGACCTTTTAGAACACTATTCATCAGCAAACCTCTTGACATGTCATGATGGCCATATACCTGAGAATGAAGTGTGGATGAAAGTTGGTGGCGATTATGGAAGGAAGTCATTCAAACTGGCTCTCGAAATTTTAAACGTTAAAAATCCAGATTCACCAGACAACACATTTCCAATCCTTATAGCAAATGTGAAAGACACAACTCAGAATTTAGTAGCCACACTCAAACACTACAATGAAGAAATAAAAAATCTCCAGCACTTGCAGACAAAAACATCAGGTTGTTTCTCTTTGGTGACTATGACTTTCTGTGCAAAGCCTATGGCCACCAGGACGCAACATCTGCACATCCTTGCCTCTGGTGCCTGGCTAAGAAAGAAGACATTCAAACACACGCCACGCAATCACATCCACAAAGAACTTTAGAAACAATTCAACAGGACTGTCAAAATTTCAAACAAACAGGACAGGGACGGCTGATTAAGGCAAAACACTTCAACAACATCATTAGAGAACCTCTCTTATCAATTCCACTGGACCATGTAGCCCCACCATATCTGTAAATTTTATAAGGTATAGTCGAGAGGCACCATGACATACTAGAGATATTTTGTAATGACATAGACAAAAGCATAGCACAGGATAGCATCACACACTTAAAACACATCCCATCTTTAGGTACACATTTTGATGAATTTGTCAAGACTGGAAGAAGCCTAAATGAAAAGAAAATGAAAATAGAGGGGTGCATTGCATTTAGAGAACTTAGAGGGGATAGCACAACCGGGTTGTATGATGAACTTGAGGATATTGAAGATAGAATGGAACAACACAGAGACACATACTCTGATTTTGAAAGTCCTCTTTGTAGAACACTTCAACAAGTTCTGGAAAGTCACAAAATTGTTAGACAAGCATATCACTCCAACAGTTTTGTAGGAAATCACTGCCACAAGTATCTGAAGGAAAAATTCCTTGACACCTTAGCCACAGGCATTAGAGAGACAGTCCTCAAATTTTCTAACAATGCAGGCATCATTTCAAGCACATTAGGATTAGCACAAACATACAAGGCCATACTCCATCAGTTTAGTGTAGTACACAAAATGATTTCCCACACAAAACCAGTGAGCCAGTTTGATATTGAGCTTATCCAGATGCGAATTTCAGAATACATAAGAATGTTCACAAAGAAATACAGTCGTGTCAATCTGATCCCCAAACAACATTTATTAGAATGTCATTGCTCTGGCTGGATGCAAAAGTTTGGATTTGAGATGGCCTGTCATGGAGAACAGGGAGGTGAAAGGTTGCATGCTCAGTTCAACAGAATCAAACAATCATCAAAGGGAATACTTAGAGGGGGAGACAGAATGAAATACATAATGACAGCAATTACCAAAAATGCTCCAGAACTACGGGAAATTGTGTCCCCCATTAGAACAAGGAAGAAGAAAACTGAAGAAGTTTAGGTGACATTATCTTTTCTTACATGGAAATTTGAATGTTCATATTATGTTGCATGGTACATGTATCTCTGTACATTTCATGTACATGAGTCAGTAACTGAGCCTGTCTTTCTTATTCACAGTCGATGTGTTCTTACTAATTATATTATTATACTACTCAGTGCCTCTACTATGAAATGCACATCCTTACATTTATTTTGGAATGACCGTTGATGACTTAAGTTACAATAATGGTGACATTAGGTAATGGAGGATTTAGTTTGTAATGCTGATTTCATTAATACTTTAATGATCAATTAGTTTATGAGTATGCATGTGTTCTAGAATAAATAGTGTACTACAAGGCATTTGTAATGGGACAACTCGACCCTTGACACTGTAGGGAAAGTTTGACTATATTGTTCAGTAGCTTTTGGCCTACAGACAGTGATTTATTCATGTTTTGTGAGATGGGCTAAAAAAAATTGAATGCCCATTGCTTAACTTATGTAGTGCAAAGATAAGCACACAAAGAACTCAAAGAATGTACTGATAATGGAAGCATGAATATTTGCTTCTGCCTGTCTGGGAGGAGGAGGAGAGGAAGAAGAAGAAGGAGAAGAGAGAGAGAGAGAGTTTTTCTTTGAGCAGTTATGTCACTTATTTTTATACAACTATGATATTTTGTTCCTGTGAAGTAAATAATGACCCTATCACCAAGCTGTAAATTGTTCTTTAATCAGGAATGACTGAAGAAAATTTTAGCAGTTTCAGAGTTTTTGAAAAAGCCCTGAAAATTTTAATACACTGATATAAATTATGACTAATTTTTTTTTTATTCATGCTGTCATAGTTTGAACTAATTATGAATTCACATTAAAATTCATATCAATAAAAATGAGGTCCTTATGACTACCAATATATATATATTTTGTTTTTCATTTTACTTTCATGTATTTGATCTCTTGTGGTTAAAAGTTAGTATATGTAAACTAAGAAAACCAAAAATCACCACACAGCCGTGACCACTCAGGTGTAACAGCTGAGTAACAAGTGCTATCCGACACCTGGCTGTCCGCCTCCTTCCTAATTTATTGCTCAACCAAAGAGCAGAGGTTTAAACAGCCGTGCTCTCGAACATGTCCACGAAGCTGGGTTCGAAGACATGCTCAAAGACTGGGTTTTCTGGGTGTGATAAAATTTTGACTCCGTACTGAAGGGATAGTTTGTCCCTTCTGTCTCGGAGAGAAGGTTCGTTGGCTGCAATGTATAGACTCTCCACTGGAGAGGTGCGATATGCCCCCAGGGATAGTCTGAGGCCTTGATGATGGACAGTGTCAAGTTTTTGGAGGTAGCATTGCTTGGCCGAACCACAGACAATGCTACCGTAGTCTAATTTAGAGCGGACAAGGGAACAGTACAGGCGCAGCATGGAGTCTGTATCAACACCCCACTCCACCCCTGAAACCGCCTTAAGTATGTTCATTGCTTTCGATGAAGTGGTTCCCAGGTGATTAATATGGGAAATAAAAGTCAGCTTTCTATCAAATATCACACCCAGAAATTTGGCCTCATCCTTGACAGGGATCTGATATTTCTCGGCGAGAAACAGATCTGGATCCCTGCAGTCTTTTTCTGCAAAAATGAACGGCTACAGTTTTCTGTGTGGAAAACTTGAAGCCGTTGGTATCCGCCCATCCCTGGAGGGTGCCCAAGGTTGCCTGAAATTGTCTCTCAATAGTAGGCATCCTCTGGGCCCTGTAGCAGATGAGAAAGTCATCTACATACAGGGAACATTTGGTTCCCTGAGCCAGCCAATCTGCGATGGAGTTTATTTTGATGTTAAACAGCATGGGCGAGAGAACTCCTTCTTCCTGTTCAAAGGAATCAGAAAGAGTTGAATTGAGGCGGACGCTGAAGTGCCGTCCACTCAGGAAGTTCTGAATGAAAGTGGGAAGATTACCACGGAAGCCAAGCCAATGCAAGTCCCTCAAAATACCAAATTTCCACATGGTGTCGAAGGCCTCCACCAGGTGTTGCCGCTGTGCAAAGGCTTCTCGGACAAAAGTTTCCAGGCGGACGAGATGGTCCGTCGTGGAGCACTTTGCCCGGAAGCTGCACTGAAAGGACGATAGACACTCTTTGTCCTCTAAGTCCCAGTTCAAACGGTTGGTCACCAACCGCTCCATCAGCTTACATAGACAACTAGTGAGAGCGATGGGGCAAAAGTTGGAGGGATTCGTGTGGTCTTTCCCAGGCTTGGGAGGCACTACAATGGCCTGCTGTCAGGATGGAGGGAATGTGCCTGCGGACCACAACTGATTGAACAGAATCAGAAGACAGGTCAGAGACTCCGGCAGGAGATGCTTGAGGATCTGATTGTGAATTTGATCCGCGCCCGGAGCGGTGTTGCCAGCACTCCGGAGGCCAGCCTGCAGCTCGTCCATGGAGAAATGGTTGTTGTAAAGGACAATGGCCTTGTATTTCTAGAAGGCGGCAGAGTAATGTTGGTTGGAGGAGTTTGACGCAAACGCAGTGCCGAGCTCGTTGGCGACATTATCCTCCTCTTCGGCGAGGGAGCCATCACTTCTCACAATGTGCTGGAGCAAATACCTTTGATCTTTTTGATCATCTGCTAGATTTTTCCCAGAGGAGTCTGACTGTTAATCTTGGAGATATAGTTTCTCCAAGAATTTCTTTTGCTCTCCCTGATGGATCGTCTGGCAATTCTGAACTGCTGAAGGTTTTGTGCGGTTGGGTCTTTCTGGAAGATACGGAAGGCTGTTTTGCCGGCCTGTATGGCCTGCTTGCAGTCCTCCATGAACCAGGGCTTGTCCTTGCATGGAGCTGCAGAGGTCTTTGGAATACAGGCCTGGGCAATTTCCAAGAGAGTGTCTTGGAATTCTTCCATTGTGGACTGGGAGGTTAGCTGGGTGGAGCAGAGCACTGTAAACTGAGCCCAGTCAGCCCGGGCAGGGTGGCTGTTACCGGGAGATCCAGAACCAAGCAGATTGGGGAGTGGTCCGATCCCTGCAGACTATCCATGACTGACCATGAGTAGTCTGCGGAGATGGAAGGGTGACACAAAGAAAGATCAAGAGTGGAGAGTGATCCAGTCGCCAGATGCATGTAAGTCGGGACTGGATTATTGAAAAGGTAGAGATTAGAGTCGGACAGCGGTCGTTTGATCTCTCTACCCTTTGCGTTGGTGTAGGAGCTGCCCCAGAGGGGATTGTGGGCGTTGAAATCCCCAAGTAGAATGAATGGGACAGGAAGTTGCCGCAAAAGGAGAGTCAAATCAGCAGCATTTACCACTTCTGAAGGAGGTAGATAGATGGAGCAGACGGTGATGGGTCTGTGAGCAGTCAGGGTGACTGCCACAGCCTGTAGTGGGATGTTTAGGGGAATGGCTCGATGGAGAACTCTGCTAGGGATAAAGACAGAGACTCCTCCGCCCAGTCCACTGATGCCCTGGCCATAGTGGTGTACGAGGTATAGTCTCGTATCTCCCCCGGTCGCTCGGCCGAAAGCTTGGTTTCTTGCAGGCAGACCGCAACAGGTTGATGACAGATCATCAGCTGTTGCAGCTCCGGCAAGGTAGCCCTGATGACACCTCTAGAGCTGTTCAGGCTCTTGTGAGGTGTCATACTCATGGGCACATCTAAAAAGGCTTTGGCTTTCAACAGTGCTTCTGAATGGTGGTGTTCCCTGCATTCAACTAGCAGGTTGCCAGACTGCAGTTTAGAGATGCGTTGCTCTCCACCAGTGATCGCGCATACGAGCTTGTGAATCTGAAAAATGTTAAAGTTTTTCAGTGGTCTGTCCATCTGATCGCTATGCAACACCAAAAAGCACTTAAAATTACTGTTACTGTTTTTCGAGAAGGATGAAGAGGGTTCGGCCCCATCCAGTCTCCGTTTCCTATGTGCCAGGCTGGACGGCATACCCGTGCCATCCAGTCGGAACTTTTGATGAAGATCAGCATTTGGGGTGGGAGGAGTTTCATTTGTAGTATCCATATATTAGGTTTTTGGCTTCGTCACCAGAGCGCCCCACCTGCCATGGAGTCCAACAAGGGGACACATAATGCTTGGATATCCAGAGCTGAGTGCCAGGGCTACACCAGTGATATACTCTCAACGGGACGTGCAGGCGAGTTCCGAAGGATTGATCCTAGGTCCAGCTCCATTAAGGAAGACAGAACCCAACCGACTGGATGAATTTGGGCCTTATTCACCCACCTGTCTCAGAGGAAGGCTGGGCCAAAGCAGTGTGTTGGTGGGGGTACAGTCTGCAGACTGGGCCACCTCAACTACCAGGATCCCATTCTCCCCCCTTACGGGTCGCACCCCACGGTCAACAGGGTGCCTATGTAATCGTAGGAGAGACGATCAGACCTGTGTTTTCACTGGACCGGGTACTGATGGTGGTCGTGAAGGAAGAAAAGAGGAGAGAAAGCGGGACAGAAGATAGGAGCAATGGGAGAGAGAAAGAAGAGATGTCTCTCCTGGAATATCGATGATGGCATTCCATGGGAGACACCCCACCAATGGTGGGCTTACACTGCCTGCAGGTGGGAGCAGAGAACCTACTTATAAACCCCGGGCCCCTGCGGGGGCTGCAGGATTTCTTACATGAAATGAACAAATTAAAGCAGGTACATTTTAACTTTTTCAGTGCCAGGAATTATGTGCCTCCAATTTATCATCTCCTTTAACAAAAATCGACTTTCCATACGCTATAGAAAACAACACCTCCATAGCCGTTCTGAGATTTTGTGATTTTCCGAAAGTGAGCTACAAAAAACCGAATCAAATTTTTCGGGATGATCCTCAAATCTTATATGAAGCGATGTCAAACTGAAAGAATTAACAATTTGGTTTCACAGATCTCATCACTTGTAATATCCAGATCTAAAATTGAAAGTTTTGGGAAACGACAGTGAACTTTAAAAAATAAGAAAAAAACACATGGAAGCCATTTTTACTCACCTGCTGAGTCTTGCATCCACCTGTTGTCATATTTTGATGCTCTCCCTTGTATTTTTCCTGTAATATCAAATGAGACAGTTGTAGTTGAAACAAATGTGCTGTACCACTTTCTCGATTACAAAATATCTGTGCTAAAGTAAAACTGAGAAACAAGTACAATACTGTTTAGTGACTCTCATCTAAAGATAATGCAATTGAATCTTTAAAAATTTACAGTTAAAATTGATTATTCACATTTAAATCAGTGTTGTTCCATCACTGTTACATGCCTATTAGTTTTTTTAAAAATCTAAATGGTGAAATTCTTGGCAAGATGAACAAGAAAAAGGAATTCTGGCATGTATGATGATGTTATCTTTGTAATAATATTCACTGCCTATCTGTTAACAGCTCTAAACTGTTACAGCCATGAATCTGGATTACTTTCTCTCTAAGTTGTCAGAATATAGTGACTTATTTCCTATTATGACAACATTCTACACCTAATGTACATGTGGTTCCATTTATAAACCATTGTCTTCATTTTAAACGAATTTCAAGAGTTGTATGTTCCAAATGAAAATAAAATAGCCTTCACTTCATACGAAAAACATCAATATTTTTATCCAACCAGACTATGACAACATCAATACCAGATTATCAAATTAGGCTTTAATTAATGAGCCACAAAGGGTTTGGCAAGCAATGGTCTTCGATGTCTGCTCCAGACTTGACACCAGAAGAAGAAGAATGAGCCACAACAATATTTTAAATTTCACTTTTATATGAAATGAACTGGTCACAGCATTGCCAGTTTAACAAAAATCAATTCCCTGGATCTCATCACTTGTCATACTCTGATCTCAAACAGAAAACTTTAAGGGAAATAACAGCTGAACTTAAACAGAAAAACAAACTGCATTACAATTTTATATATTGCTCATGATTCTTAACTCCAGGAGAATGTGAATGTTTAATGCTGCTACATCACTGTTATACAGACTGTATTGAAACAATCTGCTAGCTGATGAATTCTCACAAAAGAAAACTGATTTTTCACATTAGAAATGATATTATTTATCACATCATGAA
>JBCEWB010982987.1:0-15176 GCA_039654565.1 Peronia peronii | reverse complement strand
ATATTTATTTATTTATTTATTTACTCCAATAGTTCTGTTTGTCCTATGCGAGAAGAAACTGAAATAACGGAAAGGATAGATGAAAGAATAAATACATATCCTTGTATGCAATAACGGTAAAATGAGCAGAAAATTGAGATACAACGCCTGTGGTTCTGGACGGATGATATGGTAAAAGTTCGTTGTTAACACGAGTGTGTTTGTTTGTTTGTTTGTGTTAGAATTAAACGGCACATCATCACGATCACGGCTATATTGCATCTAGCACGGTTGAATATTTTTTCGACTTAAGAGGGTTATCAAGGGACGTCAATATTAGTATAAACTGGACGATCAAAGTCGGAGATTGAGGGTTTGCCAATGTAATGAAGTCCGACATCATGCAATATGGCTCCACGACGACCGCGGCGACGATGATCACAACAATGATAAGAATGATGATGATGATGATGATTATGATGATTTGCTCAGTGGCGTGATCCACGTTGTGAAATAGCCCTATGATTATGTCGCTGTCTGGTGCAGTTGGCTGTTAACTAAACTGCAGAATCCAATGCAATCGATCACGAGATGTCGGCCTTCGTCTATTATCTCGGCTTGCCTATTCCGTTTGCAGGCCTGAGCTCAGAAAGGGATGTATTCCCGTGCTGTGATAGAGCCAATCATTTTTGCACGTGCTTGAATCACGAACAGTAAATGTTAACAGACAGATAAATCACTAAATGCAGCTGACATTTATGGTTCGAGGAAATGTTCAAACAGGCAAGAGAAGTTAAAAAAAAAAAAAAGGAGGAAGATAGAGCAAATTCTTCCAAAGACAGCTAAAGAAAAATTGAGGAAAAGCGGTGAAGATATAAATGAAGCAAAAGAAAGAAAGAATGTTCAACAAAAATAAACAAACAATGTTAAAAACAAACAAAATACAATAGAATGAGGAAAAGCGATGAGGTGAGGGCAAACGAATACACACACACACACACACACACACAAAAGAAGAAGAAGAAGAAAAGCGTTAGACTGCAATTCTAGTTTAACAGTAGCAGCTCCTTAACACGATCTTTGCACTGATCTGGCTGGCTAATATTGGCAAAACTCAGCAATGGGCCCTCGCCATCCTACAGTGAAGTGATAGACGACAGGCTCAACAACTCAGCTATGGTTTCCGAGTTGCCAAAACTCAGCAACGAACACCTTCCAGCGCCCAAGTGGCTGACTGGCTCAGTGATCCACCCAGTTTCGTTTATGCCCAAGCTCAGGAATGCCTATCCCTCTTTCCACAGCCAAGTAGTAGACTGCTCAACAATCCTGTCGGTTTCCATCTAAATTACCCAAATTCAGCAAACGGTCGCTATCTATGCAACAGCCAAGAGGCAAGTTGCCTCAATATCTAAGCCAGCTTCCGAGCTGCCAAAACACATCAATGATCATCCTCTATATAATGACCGAGTAATAGACTGACTCAGTACTTCAATCAATTTGCAAATCGCTAAACTTCAGAAATGACCAGCCTCTACCTAACAGCCAAGTGACGGACTGACTCAACAGCTCAGCCAGTTTCCGAGTTGCCAAAACGCAGCAATGGCCACCTCCGTGCCACTGACATGAAACTAACTGTCTCAATGGATTACCCAGCTTCCGTTGAGGACAACTGCTATTCTTGCTACACTGCCCACTGTCTCGGCCACGAGAGTGGGTGAATATTTAAGAAAAACGGAATGGACAGCAATGCTTAGAAACGTCATGGGCACGACTATCTAGGACCGTGATCACAAGGTGTGGCCAAAGACGCGTCGATTTGGAAGACAGTGCAAGATTTTTCTCCCGTCGCCAGCTCTGTTCATGCCAGTGGTAATAATATAATAACTGGGAAATGGTACCAAAGGCTGGGAAAATGCAGACACGGATGAGAGTAGGGACGAGGGAGAAAAAGAATGTGAGGGCGAGAGCAAGGAGGAGGGGGGAAAGGGAGAAGGAATAGGATGAAAGACGGGGCAAAATATAAACACGATCCATTACGTACGGAGGTGTGAGCCTATGCCAATATATCGATCTGTACTGGTCATAAGAAAGTTATGTAATAATAATCAGGAGTAATAAGGAATGTTAAGACAGTGGACGGGGCGGGAGAAAAGGAGTGTGTATGGATTTTAATTTACATGTGTTGAGAGCGGGAGAAAGAATCCGGTTAGTGGAAGAAGAAGGTTAGTGTGGAGCAAAGGATTCATGACAGATGAAACAGACGGGAAAGAAAACCCAGGAGTTATGACCTGGAAGCCAACAATCTACCACCCAAAAGAAAGTCTGCTGTTTGCTTGGGGCAATCACAGTTCTGGGTATTCAAGCCCCAATCAACCCATATGCCGGTACTGTGGGAGGGCTGGGCAAATACAGGAACTGCTGATGGACATCTCCAGTCAAATATACAACTGCTGATTTCTTCTCTTCAACCTGGCGTCAAGTTCTGCAGAAGCATGTAATTGTGTAGCAAAAGGCATATGCATTGTAGCTGTTTAGTACTGAATTCAAGACGTGAATGTAGCGACAAGAAACTGAGCAGAGGAGTTGTAGAAAAGGACAAGAGAACATTATATAGGCTAGAGGTAAACAATTTATGATACTCTTGCACAATGCTGACTTCCAGACATCGATCTTGCCACGAGAAGGTAAGCATAAGAATCAAAGACCATGACAAGAAACGAATGTCTCCAATCAAACATAGCACTGCCACTTTGTTCTATGCAAGCTGGTATCAAGTTCTACAGAGGCATGTAATTATACTGAAGTATTTGCGTCTTTCTGGAGAGTCAATACATGCGCTGACTTTAAGACCTGGCTCTTGTGACCACAATATCAGCAAAAGAATGGGAGAAGAGAAGAATATTCCAGTCCAACGGTGACCCCACGGTTTGGATCCACTCAAAGTTGAGTCAAGCTCTGATACGCCTGTAATCGTCTGTACAAACACGCTTCACCAGAACCAATGTCTTCATGAGAACCTGAATATAGTGAAATCAAAGTGAACAAACCAGAGACGAATATCACCGGTCACAATACACTTTCCGACTTTTTAAGCTGGTGTCACATTCTGTAGTAACATGTAACTGAGTAGAAAGAATACACTATACATGTTTTTTTTTTTGTTGTTGTTGTTGTTTTTAGAATTGGCGCTGACTTCAAGACGAGAAAAATAATTGAACAGAATAATAAGAACACCCCTAGAACAGAGCAAGAGAAGAATATGTTTAGTCAAACAGTGAACAGCAGTCTCGATCTCGTCAAGAAGGGGTCAAGCTATATGGAACTTATACATATAACTATATAGCGGTATCTCAGTGCTGCTGAGGAATCAATGCTGACTTTCAGGCATGATGTCAGCTTGCGAAAAGAAAAACAGTGCCGAATATTTTCTGTACTATTCGATTAGCTAATCAACACAAGCCACTATTCCATTATTCAAATGGTTGTGTCGACTACCCCAAAACAATTTTCAAGCCTTACGGAGCCTATATTCATAATAGCAGAATGCAGATGCTTCTGCTGATCCAATGCTGACTCCAAGACATAGACCTAGCGACAAGACAGTGAGCAGGATAAGAGACGAAAATCCCTAGTCAAATAGTGAACCTTAAATATAGATCTCGCCAAGAGAGATCCAAGCTAAAGAAAGCATACAATTGCATGAGTACACATTATTGAGTCTGTTCTACGCGTGGAATGCCGGAGTAAAGCCATTGTCTGAGCGAAGAGAAAGGTCGAGAAGAGAATCATCATTAAGCTGCCGTCAAAATGGGACCTGTCATTACGAAACACATGCAAACATTCTGCACAGTCACTTCTGACACATCACTTTCTCACAGTTCTCACAGAGTGGAACTCCGGTTGGCTACATGTGATTGCATTATTTAAGAAACCTAACTCGTGGTTATCAATTCAACCAGGCGAGAGAAATACGGGGGAAAAATATACAGAAACAACTAACTATGAACTACATAATATATGAAAACGCAGCTTTTCACCTCATCAGAATGGCGTAAATTATTGCAACTGATGTGATCATGTACATTATGTTTTTACACCCACGGACTTCCAAAGTATCGCTTTAGCGAGGAGAAGTTATGAAAATTAATGGAGTTATGAATGAATAGCTGAACAACCACAGTTTTCCTTCTCAAAGCTGATGTCTATAATATAAAGAGACATATCGCTATATTTACGATTCTCTCAAGAAAAGATGGTTTGAGGAAATCCCTTTCAGACAGGAAAAGCTGACAGAAACAAAAGACCAACAGATGAAGAACTCCTCGTTAACATTTGAACGATGTTATATTTATGTATTAGTAAATACCAGAGTTGCAAGGTGGATATCATTTCGCTCCAATAAGTTTCCAAGATGAGAACTAAAACAACAAAATTTTAAAATATAAAAAAATAAATTTTGAGAAACAAGGATAAATGCCGTCAATGAATGAGTATGACGCACATTCAGTCGCATTAAACAACAAAAATAATCCCTTTATATATAAATATTACAACAATAGCTTAATCCCTTTATATATAAATATCAAAGCTATTTGACATTTCAAACATCTATGAATGGTATCTAATCTTCATTTAGCTCGACTTAAAACAGAAAATTGCCTCGACCAAAAACAAACAACATAACAAAAACAACTTGATTAAGTTCAAACAATACTTCTTTAATAAAGATTTAAGTTTGTGATTTTCTACTTCTTCTGTGCCTAACTTGCATCACTCTGTAAACCCTTAATGCGTATTTACGTCACTCACTAAAAGTAAATTATTAATTAATCCCTCAGGTAAGATTTTACGACTTCTATCCTCATGCCCTTCATCTTTTCATTTACCTTCTTTTGCCCAGATCTCACTGGCTTGTCTTCTCTATGTTCATCCTAAATGTGTAAAAGGGATCATTTGCTTAGAAAAAGAAATACTCGATCATTATATTTTAAATATGAATTACATATAAACAACAATAACCCAACAACAAATGATACATAACAGCAACATGGTACCCGCCTGATGTGACCATGTCGCCTGCATGAGTCATCACGTCTTCAATAGGAAGAAATGTCATTTGAAAACACTGGCTCTGCAGCAGTTTTCTCAGACACTCAAACGGTTAAAATTGGTGTGATTTTTATCTTCTTTTTTCCATCTGTCAAAGCATTAGATTGCAGATTCCTTTTCTGAACCTTTCTGTTTTTGTTGAACAAACGGTGCAACAGTCGGATCAAAGGGTTCGAGTTCATCTTGTCAATATAGTGATTAAGGGATAAGCAGTCTAGAAGCTAAACATGTCAGGAACACTCTCTAACAAAGCGAGAAGCCCTGATGATTAGGCTATGAATAATTGAAATCTTTAAGCCCTGTCTTTGAGCTCTAAGACAACAAGAGAATGCGTAGACAAGGTATTAACTTGTTTGTCAAACTAAGCAGCTGGTAAGTGCCATGTTTGTGTGTGGGCGCATATTATGTGAGTGTATGGGGATGGACGGGGGCGTGTGTATGTACGATACAACAGAACAAAATCTTTACATCCAAGAATTTCATTCCCTCTATGCTGCCTTTCATATCTTTATTATTATTATTATTATTATTATTATTATTATTATTATTACTATTATTATTATTATCATGTACCAAAGAATAAAAGGCCAAACCAGAACGTTCAAGACAAACACAGAGACCTTGATAGGTTGTAGTGGAGGAAAAGGTTACTGTGAATCGCGGTGGTCGGGGTATTAGACGTCTGCTCCTTGGCGAAAGACTTAAGTCGTGAGTTCGAAAGTCGAATGGGAAAAATAAGATTAGAACCTGCACTCTGTTTCTGTGACTCAACCGTCGCCCGGTTTCTTAGTTACGTACCATCGACGTTAGCCTTCTCGGATAAGGGTGAACATATTACTATTTAGAGGCCCTGCATCTACATTGTGCTCATTACAGAATCTTTGGCAGTTAAAAATCGGAATGAAGAGAAAGCGGAGACGCAGTTGTCCAGGCAAAATTTCCAAAATCTAAATGTTCATCCACAAAAATTCTTATCTAAAGTGGGCATGCACTTGAAGCCGAGATAACCCTCCTTTCTTTTGGATTGAACAGGCTTCATACATAGTTTTGTTCTTAAAAATGGTTAGTAGGTAGACAAGGAAGGACATGACCATTTTGCTGCGATTTTATCCACTCTAGATGGAAAGGGAGATTTGCTGGGAGGAAAGTAAGTTTTACCTATCTGTATGCTTAACAACACATGCAAAAGATCTTGATTTTATTATTGTAATAGAAATATCTAACCAAGTTTTTTTTTTTTAAAATTCAATTTATTACACACATACTGAAATCAACAAATGAAAAATACATCTTTCCCTTTCTCTCCCCCCTCCCCTCTCTCTCTTTCTTTCTCTCTCTTTCTCCCTCTCTAGTTTCCTTTTCTGTCTTACAAACACGTACATATACACACACATATGTACAAAAGACACACACACTAAACAAAAAACCAAACAAAAAAAAACGGACACTTAGCAGAATAATTACGTTTTTTACCCAATATAAAACTGTATCAAAATCTACATTGATACTGCCTGGGCAATCTCCGTACAAAAGGTAAAGGAATGACTTTCGAGCACCTGAAATCGTCAGTGATTGCCCTCAAAGACAAGGAACCCGACAGCAGAGGCCAAAAAATAAGGTCAAAATTTGTCTAATTCTCACTGATCTTTACGTGGTATTCAACTTTGACTGTCAATATGTATGTTTTATTTATTTATTTATTTAATTACTTACCAGTTCACCTTTTTGTTCAGTTACTTATTCAAATATTTATTTATTTATGTATTTACCGATTCAAGTCTCATACTACAATGTATCTTTAAATCAGACAACTACATGACATGCACATTGTATTTATCATATCAATGAAGCTGATCTGAGTGGGACCGGCCTTCTACTAGAACCAAATTTCATTAGAGCCTAAAATGACCCAATCTCTGAGCAAATGCCCCGTGGCCACTTCCAGTCTTCCAACGACTAGCCAATCATTTCGCCTGACCAATCATGGAGCCTTCCTGCAAATAATGCCTCTAATTTACACAATATAATGCGACCGTCTATCAAAATAGCCTTTGGGGAAACCCAAAATATTCCGAGGACAACCAAACAGCCCAGAGAGGATGTCTGTAGCAAGATAGCCGTCCATAGATGGTCGAAACGCATATTATTGTAACGTAAGCGGGTTAGCATCTCGATTGCAGTAGTGAAAAGTGTAGCGGGCTTTCGAGTTCTACCGGGGAATGGAAAAAAAAAATAAGAACTTGTTTCCTCCCCCCCCCCCCCCTTCCCCCTGTTATTCTACGGCCCTCTGGCTTCTTGGGTAGGGAAGCTCGATGGCTACTCTTCTCGGATAAGAGTGAATATATTTCGGAGATTCCCTGTGTACGTTACGCATATTAACAAACCTTTGGCAGTTACAGATCGGATGAAGAGTAGGCGGGAACACCGCTGTCCACCAAAAAAAAAAAAAAAAATTATTTCTACTTTCCAAAGACCACTGATCCTTACATTCAAATAAATTTCCAGTGCCTGTTCATTCATTCCTTCATTCCGTCGTTCCTTTCTTCCTTCCTTCCTTTCCCATTCATTCAGTTATTCATTCATTCATTCATTAATGGGTTGAAATTTAAAATTTCGAAATTTTGTCCGGGCAGCGGCGTCTCCGTCTACTGTTCATCCGGTTTCCAACATTCGTAACATACACACGGGACCTCTGAAATATATTGGTTCTTATCCGAGAGGACTAGACGTCGCAACGCTCTACCCATGGATCCAGGAGACCGTTGAGACACTCAAAAGAAAAACAGGTTTTAATCTTCCAATTTTTCCCATCCACCGATGATGTGAGGTTTTCGCCAAGTAGCAACATCTAACTCCAGTGCTCACTCTTCCTCATATCCCTGAACTCTTTCTACCCGAAGTAACGATTGAGCACATCGAGCACTACGCCTGATCTCCTCAGTGACAGCTCTGCCATCGATTTAAACGCCGACAGTTTTACCAAAAACACCACTCGCCATTCAACTAGCGGTAATTCAAACCGACTACTGTCTTTGTCATTCTAAGCCACAGACTAAGGTTACTATTATTCGGATACGATGTTTTATTCCAGGCGGAAAGTGTCTGTTAATGATTGATGATTCTTTGTTTAGTCTCCTTGGTGTATTTTAATGATCAAATCGACATTTATTACAAGTATACTATATTTAAATTGTACAGATCATACAGCTTTTTTTGCTCATACTGACGACGCTCTTTATTCAAACATTATTTTTTGTTCAACGCTAATTTAGATCGCTAGTAGAGACCAACGGAGTGCTAGTATGATACATAATGTTTACACATGTTCAAGAAATGACTAGACTATATTCATGTAATTAGGCGAAATGGCAATGAAAGGTGAATGTCTGTTTTCTTCTGTGTTGAGTGTAATTTTGAGAAGTAATGCAACTACATAGTAAAATGAGTGCACAGTAAAATGAGTGAGTTTTTGACACTTCTGTCTGTTTTCAACAATGATCCGCCAAGGCAGCCGTCCGCACGTGGTTGAAAGGCGTAATAGAATGTATCTTACTGCGGCCGATCACATAAAAAGAAAAACCAAACCATCAGGACATGGGATATACGCACCCTCTTATACAGAAATAATATCTCGAGACTTCAAAGAAGAACGGCTCTCGTCGCTAAAGAACTGTCCACATATAATGTTGACATCGTTGCTTTGAGCGAAACTCGATTCGCTAAAGAAGGAACGATGTCAGAATCAGGCCGTAGGTTTACATTCTTCTGGAAAGATAGATCCTAAAACGAGGATCGAATGCATGGAGTTGGATTTGCTATCAAAACCAGCCTCATCAAGCATACACCTGATCTACCTATCTGCCCTAACGAAAGATTGATGAAACTTCGGCTCTCGAGTCAAGAACGAGCGCTTCGCTATCATCATAAGCGCATACGCATATCTTGGTGAGATAGGCCACGAATTCGATCTAGACTACACAATAAACAGAGGACGTCGATCCCTTCTGGTTTTTATTGTTGTGGCTGTTTTGTATGAGAATGCACGTATACAGGTGAGCTCATCATGCCAATGCTAATGGGGATTTCGACAGGTATCTCTGAACGTTGAGTGAGACAGCAAAAACTTATGACCATAATCACTCTCTCATTTTCTCTCTCTCTCTCTCTCTCTCTCTCTCTCTCTTTCTCTTCTACCCCTCCTTCCTCTGACCCGTTCTTCCCACCCCCCCCCAACCCCACCCCAAGCTCTCTGTCTCTTCCGTCCTGTAAATTAATTAAACATAAGCAGAGTGACGGGAACCAATTATTCATTTAAATACACACGTTTGATGCTACTATTGTTTCTAGAACGCCTTGCCCATAAGCACAGGCAGAGTAAGGAGACTGAAAGGACCCTATTCCAACCTGCATCTGCTATTTCTTCTGTCTCTCTGCCAAATTACCACAAGAACCCAGTATACTCATTCTCTTTCTCTCCTTTCCTCTCTTCTTCCTCCTCTCTCTCTCTCTCTCTCTCTCTCTCTCTCTCTCTCTCTCTGTCTCTTTCGATCCAGTGCCTTGCAAAATCTGTCATGCAGGGCACTGTACCGGGAGGAAGACAGAGACAACGATGAAAGAGTTAACATCCAATTTTCAATGGACCAGTCTCCCTCTCACCACCTCAGTCATGGAGACTTAAAAAAGATCGGGATAGATGGAGGAAGGTTTTCAATATCTTATCAGTAGTGCCCCATTAGTGGGCACATGACACACAAGACTGAGCAGCTGTTGCGGCAAAAGTCGGTAACCAGCCTTCAAACAATTTTTATTACAGATGGAATAAAAACTGGGAGCTGCTATGCGGGACAGGCTAGACTAGTTAATCCGTGTGTCATTTCCAGCTGTGCTTTATGCCTACCGAGGTTGTTTTGTTGTTGTTGTTGTTGTTCTACGTCCACTTATGTATCACATTTCGATCCGTGAGTCGGTTTAACAATTTCCTATTGGTTCCCCGGAGAATAATTTTCTGATTTGAATGATTTATTGATTTATAAATTTGTAAAAAATCATTTTTTTTTTTCGCTCTTTTTTTTCTTTCGTTTGTCTTTCTTTCTTCATTTATCTCTTTCTTTCTTTTTTTTTCTATGTATTTCTTTCTCTACTTATTCATTTTTATTTATTTGTTTCTTTCAAAGAAGCCGTTGCACATGCCTTTTCGTGAGCGCCGATGTAATTTTGTTGTTAAGAAAGTAAAATGTTATGAAAAGAGAAGAAAAGCCAATCAGACTGACAGACAAACAATCAGATAAACAGGCCCATAAACAGACAGTACAGTATTTAAAAAAAAAGAAAGAAAGAAAGGAAGGATGGAAAGATAGAGAAAAAAGAAAGAAAAAGGTGAGTGAAAGAAAAAAAAGAAACAGAAAGAATGAAAGACAAAAAAAAAGAAAGAAAGAGAAGGAAAATAAGAAAGAAAGAAAGAGGAAAGAGAGAAGAAAGAAAGAAAGAAAGAAAGATAAGGCTGAGTAAAAACTTTGCTCCCTTAGAAGAAACTTTTCTCTTTCCGTGCACAAATAATACACTTTTGAAGAAATGCATTACCACTTTGTGTGATCTAATGGGTTTTCTAGACTGCGCATAATATAGGCGCCTGCAGTGATCTGCCGATCACTTGGAATGAATGAGATGGCTTTTTTTTTCATTATTATGTAAAGGAATGTATTACTATGTATCAATGAACTTGTGCTATGCATTCAAAAGAACTGAGTGCGGAGAATATTCTTGAATGTTGTCTACGTAGATTCAAATCAAGAGCATAAAAGTTTGCTATTGTGAAACACTGGCTCAGCGGTATCTCAGTTAAACGTGCTCGATATCAAAAAACAACGACAGCACCGGATTCAACACAGCTATTCGATCATTAACGAGATACATTTAATTCTAACGACTACAAAGTCCGATCTGTGTGGGCTAATGGGAGGTATCGCTTTCAAAGATCTGTTAACGTTCATTCTTTAACAATGATGTATCGAATATACGTAATTCGACGATATCAGCAAATAACGACCACAACACCATCATGAATCAAAAGACGATTGACGCCGTTGTCCAATAGTTAATTACTTCTGCGGGAAAACACAGACAGCACCTACAGCGTGAGACAACGTGACGTTGGGCTATGGGCTCTCTTTTAGAGAGGCATCTGGGCTGTTTACCCTGTTTTTTTCCACTACTGTTAATATAGCGCCATCTCCACATTCTGAAGATGACTAATAAGCTCGTGGTCCGAGGGAAACCTAAATAGCTGGTCCAGCTGAATTTGACTTTTAAAAACGAAAACCATTCAATAAACAACTCATTCCGCTATGACTTCTCCCCCCCCCCCCCACCCCCCCTTTCCATTCTCCTTCCCTTTCAATGCAGCTTCACTTTCATTTGGCTAAAAATAAATATTGTTCACTGAATTACTTAATTTCGTTATTTTTGTCTCATCACGTCCACACGGTATTCGTTCGTTCAACCCAGTCTCTTTATCCCCTCGCTATGCCTTCGGAGTATGTTCAATAAGCGTCATCTGCAGCTGGCAGTTCGTCAAGGAACGAATTAAGAACAAAAATAATAAGTTTAGATATTCTGTCACAAGCCTCTCCCGAAAAGCTCCTATACTGATGAGCCAAATGCATATGAGATGACTACTGAAAAGAGTTCCTAAATCTAGAAACGCCGGTAAAAATTGCAAGTGGCAATAGCTTTTTCTCTGCTTTTTCTGACGTCTTTTACATATATATATATATATATACATTAAAGCTATGAATTTTGTTTTAAAAAAAAAAAGATGTAAAATATACAGGTTTCATATTAATGAGACAAATTTAAAGAAGGTACATTATGTATTTATACCGTTGTTCAATTTCGCTCACTTTTCCAGGGAAGTCTCGAGCATGACAGATCATTTAGGTGTTCATGAGCTACAGTATATTTTTTTAGTAGCAGGAAGTGGGTCAACATAATAATGCCCTCTCATAAATATTTCGTGAAACAATGAAGTGATTAAGATTTTTTTTTTATGTTTTTGTTAATGTTGTTATTATTCTCCTGTATATTTCAGTTTTTTTCTCCTGTATATTTCCAGTCTATGCAGAATCCACAACCATTAAATCTGACACCTGATGTGACTGTGTTTCTGGTATACGCAAACACCTCTAGCTATGCAAGACTGAAGTTTCCTTAACCATTGGATCGTTAGCATGCTAGGAAATATGGCCAGCAGGAAAGAACCCACTTTTCGCTGAAATATGAAATCCAGCTAACGAGCATGCGGTCAAGTGTCAAACAGGATACAAAGAACTGCACTATCAAATCCGCCAATCAGAAGTCACCACGTCAAACTATATGTACCGAATGAAACATACAACAGATTCACCCAAATCACTGGATACCAATGATTGTTTATTTGTTTGTTTGTTTGTGTTGGGCACATCAGCACGATTACGGCTATATTGTGCCTCACACTGCGAGCACGTTTACACTTCAGAAAACTGATAAAAGTAGATATATATATAAAAGGCAACGCTGTACGGACGATGCGTATTCCAAGTTATGAAAGGTATATATAAAAAAAAGTGTAGGCTATATAAATTTGGATAATCAAATACTGTAGAGCAAACTAAAAAGACGGATATAAGTAAATATCCGGCGTCAGACACTATATTTATGTACACATGAATTCTCTGACTTTTACCATGAGATGGTTTCTATTTCCATATATCCAGTAACTTATATCCAACAATCAAGAGATCGTATAACAGTGCCAGAACAAAATAATATAGATGGCATGCTCTCTTCATTACATGGCACTATGAATGGGATTAACATTGAATGCAATGTATTTTGCACCGATGTATTTTAGATCACATTATTTTTTAACAAATCTTGAACTCGTGGTCACAATGTGATGGGTTCACATCAGGACGCCCGCAATCAATCATTCAGTCAGCCAGTTAGGACAAACATTTACACTTAATACCAATGTCTGTCTGCTTTCTGCACAGTCTGAAATTGGACCACTGACCCCGTTGAGCGTGGGAAAAGCTTTTTGATAGTGGCTTAAGTTGGCGCACTGTTTCGTTACTGCCTATATTATTGTGCTTTGAAGGTATATGTACTTACTATTCACTACTGAGTTTCTATTATTCCACGTTATTGATGCAATGAAACCTCGGTGGTTAATGGATACTAGCTCTTAAAAGGATAGTTTTAATCCCATCTACCATTCTGTCTGTCTGTCTGTCTATCTGTCAGGCGGTCAAACTGTCCATTTTTAGACTGTTCGCCTGTCTATTCGTCTGTATAATCTGTCTGTCACAAGTGCAACTTTTAACTAATGAGAGGCTGTTTATATTATATTTCATGGAGTGTATGTGTTTGTTTGAGAGCATAAATATGTCAATGTGGACGTCTAAATCCAGTCATCAACATGAAAAAAATGCATATTGTATTTGTGTATGTATGTATATGGGTAGCAAAGGGGGGGGGAGGGGGGGATCCAGACGATTGTCTGCAAGTAAAAACCACCTACCACATAAACAGGAGAGAATTAATAGAAAATTGCTGAAAACGAATCATACAAGCATAAAAACAAATCCTGAAAAAAAAAAAACCAGTCCAAATCACAATTCTGTGGAAGCAATCATAAATAAAGAAGAGTTTGTCCTAAGGCCTGTGTAATTTTTCCAGTCATTCATAGTTCCCATGATGATTTCTGGATTTCGTAGGCGGCTCCAAGAAATCATTCTGCCATAGACCCGCCTCAAGCAATGTCTGGAGACCTAAGCGGTGTCTGAAATAGCTCGTGTGATAGACCAATGGATTTTGGCGTGTAATATGGGCGTTTGAGAAAGGAGAAAAACAGCAAGGAGCAGGGGTGGGGGAGGTTGGAGGAAAGGGAGGTTTGGGGAAAACAGTGTTTGACTGAATGGCCGACCCACCATATACAAGTATAATATACATTGTACATAAGCGTTGTAAAGACGGGCGAAAAAAAATTCATTTTTCCTCCTTTTATTTGAAAAAAAAAAAAAAAATGAGTAACCAAAAATTGCGGAAAATTCACCATGTATGAGATAACTGCCCCATTCGTGGAAATGTTTTGTTTTGCTTTGTTTGTTCTCATTGTGGTAATTTTTTTCTTTTTTTTTTTTTTTCATAATTTTTTGTCACACATGTTTCAAGCAACAGGAGCGAAAGTGATTTTTTTTTCCTTCTTTACAATAGCTTGTCTTACTACCCCTTGTACTTGGCAAAGGGGAGTAACTTAGCGAACTGATAAAAAAAAATGGCTCAAAGAAACGAATACCATAATACAGTCTTCGACCTGAGTGGGTGATCACATGCCCATACTACTGGGCATTTTAGGATTACATTTATGACTACGAGTTAAATCCACCTTGTCTCAGAACTACGTGTAATATCCATACTATTACCTCTGAACTACAGGTAATCTTATCTATCTATGAACTATGTCCAATTATATACTTGGACTACATGTAATATCCATCTAATACTTTAGCTATATATATAATCCATCTCATATCTCCAATTTATGCGTAATCCATCTATCTCTGAACTAGTGCATAATATCCATCTTATATATCCGTATTCCATGCATTCTTCGGGATCCCACGTTCTTGAGAGATCTTGGACAATAATTCATATTCGACTAAGCGAAAACCTGGAAATCTCCCACGGAATGTTTGTACCCCTTGCTAAAAAAATGACACCCACGGATGTTTGTTACCGTTCCATCACGAGATCAAAGAACAATTGTCATCGGTCCTGTGCATTTTTTATGTGTTTTTCTATGTACGTCAAAAGTAGTGAGCCGTTCGAAGCGTTTGAACCCCCCCCCCCCTCCCCTACTAAAATTAGATGGGGATTTCCAGCCGTTTCCTTGGTCGGAAAAAAATCGATTATTGCAAAACTGTTAGGGTGAAACGAACACGGACAACCAAAAACAGCGACTACCAAATTACGTCGGTACTTCCCTTGGGTTTAAGCCATTGCCACAAAGGAAAAAAACGAAGTGGCGTTGGGTGGGTGGGCGGGGGGAG
>JBCEWB010982876.1:0-10574 GCA_039654565.1 Peronia peronii | reverse complement strand
ACAACACTGACGACGACAACAACGACAACAACAAAAACAACATCATCAAAAATAACAATATCATCAAAATTAACAGAAATTACAATATTAACAGCAAGAAAAACAACAAGAACAACAACAATATAACGTCATCAACAAAAAGCAACAACATCATCCTCAATATCAACAACAACAAGAATATTAACGACAACACCCAACAACAGCAACAACGACAACGAACTATAGAACTAGTTATTTTCGTAATTTCCTAGAAGTTCAAACTGACCCTGCAACGGTCAGAATCTCTTTCAATCTGCTATACTTTCCTCTCTTAAAGTCAGCAACCGTTTGTCAGCTACATGTATCTAAAGCGAAAATTTCCATTTTAATAGGAACTTTTGTATGTCCTCAGTCAGGGGCCTTTCTTTCCGGCTGATGAAAACCATAATTCCCCGTACGTTACGGGAATGTGTCTGTGTGTGTGTCTGTGTGACTGTGTTTGTGTGTGTGTGCGAGTGTGCGCGTGTGCAAATACAATGTGTTTTCATGGAAGGACAGCTGGGCAGCCAGATCCAAGAATGATTTCTCAAAGCGCAGACTTTACACCTTCATTAGTCAATGGATTAAATAAATCAATATTTTTATGATCGAAAAACAAAGATAATGTAAATTATCATGATGCAGTGCCCTGCAACATTGCTTTGGAAATCGACATTGGCTTTCATAACCATCAATACTCTGAACATTGTATTATTATCCGTAACGTATATCACTGCTCAAAACTTACCTATCAATCTTTGCATCATCAGCATGGTTCGTCTTTTAGCCTTTTTTTTTTCTCATTATCTGACTTCTCTTATTCGTATTAGATTTTGTTAAGCAGACTCTGGATAAGAGGTGTACGGTCTTGGTAAGCCTTTCAACCTCCTGAGAGTGATTATCTCGAGGATATTAGAGATGTTTGTCACCTATCAATAAAGGCGCTTTCTTCGCTAAGTCTGTTTTGAATGTCTGTATATGTCTATCCTGTGTTATTCTGTCGGCCCATCCTATGTCTATCTGCTGCCCGTCTGTCTACCTGCTGTCTCAGTATCTGCCTGTCTGTCAGTCGGCTTGCTTTCCCAAGTATCTAAATTTACAAACATATTGACCATCGGAGGTGACATTGAACTTGACTGGGTTCATGAAAATTCTCAGACAGCCGTCACTGGGCTCGGCGCATTCTCTACAGTAGATTATCGTGTTCTGCGCGCTGGGAGCTAGTAGTGAGATCACGACTAGGGGAAGAGGTGCGGACACAGGTCAGTTTTGAATGACCCCGGAAATAAGAAAAAGGAAGAAAAAAGGGATACAACATTTGAATAGAAAAGGTAGAGCCCATCATTCAGGGCGTGGACCCAGCCAGCATATTTGAGATTGTTCACTATTCATCACTGTCACGATGTGTACTCACAAACGTCTAATTTTGCACTCGAATCTCTTGTCCTTCTTTTTTTTTTGAGGGGGGGGGGGGGGCTCTGTTCCAAGTGCTGAAGAGGTCATAATCTATCAATGAGCGAAAATATCATTATGAAGCTACGAACCCAGGCCAGAGCCTTATAGGCCCAAAGGTCCCATCAGTTCTTTTCTTAATTATCTCGGCAACTTTTCAATAGAAATTCCACCTCAATTTTATAGTAATTTGAGTTCACACATCTGCTGCAAACACAATTACAGAGAGGAAATGCGAAAACAAAATAGAAGAAATCAATCAGCAGATTTTTATAACACAGAACTAAACTGTCTCACTTATTTATAAACCATTTACTATAAACAGACATAACAGCAAAAATTCAGAATAAGTAAATTCATTGTCCAGCTTATCGAAATTCTCATTCCTAAAAATAAATCCAAAATAACGTCGAGCCTAAGTTTTGAGCCGTTTTAGTTAATCATCCTAATAACGGAGCGCCAGGCTGAAGAAGAAATGATTGTATTAATAGGAGCACAATTCTGTTTTAATACCGACACCAACACAACAGCATTGCAACAAATTAGGAACCTCCCTAAAATTTTGTTGGCATTTCGTAGTCTCAGCTAAATTATAAAACACACTTTTTAGGTTCCACAATCCATTTGACCTTACCCTTGCCTTATCCATTGTTTGCTGCTTTCGTTGTTATTTTGTTCTCCATTCAATTCTATGCTCTGATTTAAGGACATTGAGTATAATGACCCGGGCATAGGCCCTGTTTAAAAGTAACACGGTGACATTGTAATACGACATGAGGATATTTTGAGAGAAAAAAAGAGAGATTCGTCTACAAGGCGAGAAACTGTTCAATTTTCATTGTGGTCAGAGATTATGGTTGATATGATTGATCTGTATTAGAAATAAAATTGATGGTTCCATGGATCCAGAATTATTTCAAAAGAATGTAGGAAGGACAGTCATTGTCAGTGTTAATGCTTGTGTATTCAATTACCATTCTAAATACAATTATTAGCATTAGCACAGGCATTTTCGGACACAGAAGGTAATTAGTGTGCCAGCTCTATTTAAGTAGTGTCTGGACCACTCTCAATTTTACACTGTTCGTGTTCACCTGGTCTGTCTGTGCTTTGCTGACGCTCGTCAAATTAAATAAACAGAACAAAGTACTGGCCATAATAGTAGAAAATGACTACACACACACACACACACACACACACACACACACACACACACACACACACACACACACACACACACACACACACACACGCGCACGCACATCTGAGAAAGCATTTTATATTTGGTCCGACTAGGTCATCAGATCTAAAAAGTAAATTTTCGAGGGCGTGTAGATCTAACTGAAACTGCCCTTTCATTAAAATGATGTAACCGTTCAAAATACGAAATCCGAACGTTGTCTCACAACGAGCGTGTGGAAAAGAGACTTTGTTCTTTACCGAGTATTCATGGGTTTTCTACTAGATTAGTTTGATAATCATGATAGTCTGATTCAGTATAAGTCATGTAGGTTTTTCAGGGTGAGAGGGCTGATGTACTTTCCTCAGGTTCTCATGGCTAGGTCATGCAGACCTTGAGGTGACTTGTCCTGTTAGACTTTTAATCATCCGAACGGAATCCGAGAGACAAAAGACAATCTATGTGCAAGCTGCATAGGTAGGGGAGATAGAAGAGCTTTACTGGACTGAGCTGTACAGTGTCAGAGGGGGATACTTAGTAACTCCTGTATTTAGACTTATGGATTTATACCAAAGCCGCCGAGATATCTTGCGATGTGCGAAAACTTTGGTGAGCCTACGGAACTTATGTTGTCCAACTCTTTACTATTACAAAAGCTGTACTAAATTTGGGAAATGGGCTTAACTTGGGTTGAAATTGTAATGAGCACATTCATGTTTACAATAAATTATCAATCTATCTGCAATAAAACTGAAATTGTCTTATGCATGCATTAAATTCTGCATCGGGTCTACACCACTAGTGTATCGACTGTATAACATGTACTTGGTCAATGTTAGAGCAGCAAGACTTGGCTGGATCTGAATTAACGTTATGCTGGACTCTCTACTGAATAGGAAGAAAAAAAAAAGATTAAATTGTTTACCGAATTTTCATTAGAAATGTATTAAGACTGTCGTTGCTCGTTAAGATGGGGCTAAGACTTCTGGTAGACCTGTAATGTAGCACACATTGTTCTACGTACGGGCTCCCTACTGGATCACGACCTTCTGCCATAGTCTCAGTTGTACCAATGATCATGCAGCAAAGAATGCCGTTTCCTTGAAAAGTGTTGCGTGGCTACCAATCATTAAATTAAATCCTTGTCATATTATCATTATTACTATTATTATTATCATAATTAACGGTTTACGTGGCTTTAACTGAGATGCCAGCAGAGATTTAAAAAAAAAATATTTTTCAGTATAGTGGTGGTACCTACTCCCATAGCAAGATTCGACAAGAAGTTTCGTTTAATAATAATAAAAAAAATCTATACAGACTGCAATTGTTAAGGAAGCTTTTTAACCCCAGACCTGCAATAAAGTTATAATATTAGATTCGACATGGAATTTAGACCAACTCAGGATTTGATCCGTCCCATGGTGCTCTGTACCAGTGTTAGGGAGGCACACGAACGGTGTCAAGCGTGATAATCCTCCTCTCCCCTCATTTCCCTCCTCAATCTATTCGTCCATGCCCATCTTCCATTCCCTTTCACTGTACGCTCCTTTCCTCTCCCGTGTTGTAGACGAACAGAAGAAGAAAAAGAAGAGAGATGAGTTTTGTGTGACAGGCGCTGACAGCCAACAGAGTGGGACAGAGATTTGAAGGCAGAGAGAGAGAGGTTGAGTGACAGGAGGTTAGGGACCAGATCAATGATCAGAGGGGAGAAGAAAGGTGTAGATTTAGGACCTTTAGTCTTGTATATACCAGAGGTATGTTCTTTTTTCTTTTCTTGTTCTTAATGTTTTATGTGATATCTAAATAGATTTGTTCTCATTGTACTGCCTTTTATGTTTATGTGAATCTAAATTGTCGTCATTGTACCAGCGCAGCTATGTCCACTGCTTGAAAGCTTGTGTTTTGCTGTTTGATTTATTTAATGTTAGATTGATGGTCCACAGCCTGGAGTAGAAAAGTGTAGGTTCAGGGCGTATTCTTGGGTGTATTGCAGGTATGATTTGTTTTCTTTCTTTCTTTCTTTCTTTCTTTTTTTTTAATCTAAGTACTTCTTCTTTGTCAGTTCATCTACTATAGCGAAGTCCATTTCTGATTAGTTGGCCTTTCTAAATAGCTTGCCTTTCCTGTTCCCTTTATTTGAATCTATTTTTTTAGATCAATAGTCCAAATGAGAAAGAGGGTGTAAATTTGGGATTTATTCCTTTGTGCATTGGAAGCATGTTTTCTTTCTGTCTTTGTGTGTGTGTGTGTGTGTGTGTGTATGTATGTGTGCAATGTTTTACGCACTATCTTACTTTAGTTTTATCGTCATTATACTATATAGCCATTGCTAAAAAAGATTGTTTACTGCTACTTTACTGATCAATGGTTCAAAGGAATAGAAAAGTGCAGATTCACGACTTATTTTTCTGTGTAGTGGATGTATACATTTTCTGTTTTTGGTAATCTTATATGTTATCTAAATGGTTTAATTGTCACTGCATTAGATGCACTATAGGAAAGTTCACCTCCTAACAGCCCAGATTTCTGTTTTGTTTCATTAAGAATTAGAATACGTCCAAATGAGCAGAACGGTGTAGATTTGGTGCTTTTTCTTTGGTAAACTGGAGGTGTTTTCTTTCCCTTTTTGTTCTGTTTGGAAAATATTTTAATGGCTCTCTTAATTGCTTTGTCACCACTGCATATTATATTTATATATCGGTACAATAGCAAAGCTCACTCTAAAGAAAACTTTGTTGTCTTTTTGCTTATACGGGATTAGATCACTGGTTCAAAGATGTTAAAAAGCTGTCAATTCACCGTCTATTCTTGAGTGCAGTGTACGTATTTTTTTTTTTTTTTGTAATGTTTTATATATTATCTAAATAGCTTTATACTCACTGCGCAAAATTTGTCACAGAGAGGTCCATTGTCAAAAAGCGTGTGTTTCTTTTGTTTTGTTAGGAATTAGATAATTGGTCTAAAGGAATAGAAAAGTGCAGATTCAGAGCTCGGTATTGTGTATGTACCACCGTTTTATTTTAGCTTATTTTATTTCTATCTTATTTTATTTTTCTTATTTTTTAATATTTTATTGCAATGTTTATGTTTCATCAAAATGACTTGGTCTTGATTGCTCTGGTGCCACTAGCTTACAGTAATTGCTCAGCATCTTCTTTCTTTCTTTTTTTTTTTTGAAACTGTGGCAATGATTCGGGGCAGAAGAAAATTGTAGATTATAAATATATTCTTTTATGATCTAAAAGTATATACATTTTTTTGTAATAATTTATCATCGTAGTAGCTCTGTTGTCACTTCCTAAGGAATGTATTCGTATTTCATCTAAATACCTTTATAAATACCTTTTTAGTGCAAATCCACTTCATGTCCATTGTTAGACAGTCCCCCCCCCCCCACTCCTCCTCCCCCTGCCCCTTTATTGTCAGGAACTGGAGTAAGGTCGATCCAAAGAGGTAGATAGATATAAATGTGTATTTTTTTTGGTTTTTTATTTATTTTTATTTCTTATTTTTTATTTTTGCATTCCATTTTAGTTTAACTAAATAGTTCTCCTAACTCTTGATCTTGGACGACTGTTCTAATAGGTATAGAGACGGACAGTGTATTCCATAAGGTATTCCATATGCTAACGATTTCTTTCTTTCTTTCTTTCTTTATTTATTTCTAAATTACAGCTTTATCTTCATTATGACAACAAAGATTTTTAGACTGCATTAATATCAAAATGAGTGGTGAAGATTAAAGGCTTTTTTTACCAGCAAAATATGTGCTTTTTTTTTCTTTCGATATGTCTTTCTTTTGGTCTAAATAGTCCTGTCGCTGTTGATTAGGACACACTTTTGTTACTGAAATTTTATTTTGTTTTTTTCATGACGTTGATCATGGGCTTATTCTTGTATGAGCTAGAAGGAGCTATTTTTTTATGTTAATCCATCTTTTTTTCGGTTGTGTTGTTACTTTTTGATATGATGGAGCTACACAAACCGTACATTTTAACAATATTTTTAACAGCGACCACCACCACAACAACAATGGTAAGAATAACAACAGCAACAACTACGCCATCAACAGCAGCAACAACAGAGCTGGGGCCAATGGCGGCATTGACGACACCGTCAGAAACAACAAGAAAAACAACAATGCAAACAATAACAAAACAGAACAAAAGCGAAAACGATAACTGTAACAAAGAAAGGTCGTGGAATCGCAAAGAAAAATTAACAGGCAGGGACATTCTGTTACCATGGCTGCCATCATTCCCTTGGAGAGTTACAAGCACGCATATCTACATACAGCGTGTTTGAAAATCTCCCAGCCATTATTTCATATAATTTTTCTCTTTCTGTCTCTCCTCCACAGACCGTCCACCTGCCCAGGAGGGTCGGAGCTTATACCTCAGTGGCCTCACCATTGTACATAAAATATAGCAAAAGACGCTCTCTGAGAAGATGATGTTGTTAACAGTCCCTGTGTTTCTCTGCTGTGTGAGCTTCACGTTGGCCCAGCCTTTCAGGCCAGTTCCCTTCAGGTAAGTCATTTAGTGTTATGACACAATGAACCTAGCCTGGCTCCGATTCACTTAAGTCTCGACTCCGTCTATTTGTCCAGTGACTTGACTCCCATCTCCAATATAAAAATGAACACTGTAACATATTATACCGTTGATGGTGCCGAGACACCTTAATTTCCGGGAAAGCAATAAAAAAGACCTCTGACAAATCTTAAGCTAAATTCGGACTGAAATGATAGATGACCTTTCTCTCCCTCATAGAGGCTTCTAAAAATGACTAGTTTTAGTTTAATTTGCTTCTGAACTAAATATTGTGGAGACATCAGATTTTATTGCTTTGTCTGTGCCAGGATGAACATATATAGAGGATGCACACATTGCAGTCTGTCATATAATCGGCCTGGCCTGATCTTTTTGAGCCTTTATATGCACTGATATCTGGTTTGGAAGTTCTTGTGACGGCGCTGGATACTAAGGCGGAGTCTTGGCTAACGCGTGTCCGAGGTGGACGCAGTGTGTTTGTGCACTTAGAGGCGCTTCTTTGCTATGAGAACGATAAGAACTTACGGAGGTAAAGATATTGAATTGGTATATCTAAGTGTCATTGTACGTGAGGGAAGATCAGACTTCTGTCAATGTCAAAAGCTGGGACAATCATAGCAGGTATAACTAGCAAAACGAAGATCTGTATGGCCAGACATGACAATCAGATCCAGATAAAAGGTCGCACAGCTGCAAAAACTATTCTTTGGCATGTCTCTGAGATGTTGTGGACTTCTAGAGCAGATTTTCAGAATTAAAACATAAGAGAAGAGACACTTTATGAGGCTGTTCAGTATCTCCTAAAAAAACAGAATGGGCCAACATTTCAGTCATAATAGGGACATTTTGATCACTGTCGCTGGGAAAAAAAGATAAGATGATAGAAGATAATAATAAACTAGAGAGGACAAACAAAACTCTTTTCCCAAGAAAGAATGTCTGGAAAGGGACAGTTAAGACACAGAGAGAAATCAGCGAGCAAACGTAATCTACAGAATAGGATTGAATGTTAGCTCTAGTACTTGTCCTGTATCACGATAGAGCTCACCATTATCCTGGGAAATCCCATGGCCTTGGCCTTGCCTTGGTCGTAGTTTGCCTGACTTCTTGATTCGACCCTGTTACGGTTGGTAGGACTAAAACTCTTCGCTGTGACCCTATTTACCTAGATGCCCATCAAATAATAGCAGTAGTGAGTAGTGTTAATGATTTAATGACGTGGGGAAACGTCTAATGTACTTCTGCCTTGGTTTTTTTTCCCGAAATCTTATGTTCTACTATTATTTCGGGTGGAACACTAACTGCAAAGTGTTGAGCAGTTAGAATAGACTGCGGGACCAGTCTAACAGTTTGTGGCCTATTTACATTTTTATGTATATATACATCATTTTGCCAATGCTCTGTATCTTAGGGTTGATGCAAAGCATTCTACCATATCTTCTTCTCATATTATGGCATGTAGGATTTGAACTGCGCTGTTGTAAGGACGTCATCTGAAGGCCACCTGTATACATTATCCTTACAGCAGTTATTTTATGTTCTCATGTTAGAGTTATTGGATAAGAGGAAATAAGATTAAGCTTTAGTAGAAGCTATTGTAGATTTTAATACTTCACATGGAAAATAATGCACTACAATCAACCAAACAACAACAACAATAAATATAAACCCCTTGTCAGTTTCACTCTATGCATATTCAACGGTTGCATTTAAGTCAAATGTAAAACCCTTTGGTGATGAATTAGTGAATGAGAAACCTGACTCATGGACGTCCAGCTAAATATCACTTAGGCAAAATGGTTTTGGACTGTGCTGGATCTGGACATGAATCCTGATGTTGTGGCTATTTCAACAATAACCCTAGCATATTGCTCTTCATGTATTTCAACAATAACCCCAGTTTCTGAACTGAAAACAAATGTCAGCGTTGTTGTCTTTCTTCTTTAGTCCCACAATAGATGCTAGAGGAATCTAAAATGTTATTGTCTTTCTATATTTGATATAATGATTTAATTTCCTCATTGTATCTCCCTGTGCAGATTACCCCAGGCTCCCTCACTGACAGGAGCTTTGTCACAGAACTACGCCCTGTACAATGCAGAGAAACTACACATGAACAAAGTCATGGGCCCGTCGTCTTTCGCTTTTCTAAATGGTAAGAAACCGATGGTGACGTACAGCTTCAAATGCTGATCTACATCTTGGCCGTGCCGCTAATGATTCTTCACAGTCAGTGCTCTTTGTCTTGGTCTGACATCCTATCTGATTGCTATTGTGGACTAGGTCTATCTTGAGCTTCTGTTCCTTATCTTCAACATGTTCTTTGTTGTTTTTTTTTTTATCCTTTAGCCCATAGTGATGTGATACACAGTTAAAAATATCTTAACAAAAAACAAAACAAAACAAAACAAAACCTGAAATCTAGGAATATTTTGGTATTTTTATATAAAATTTAACTTGAAAGCGTAGAATTTTAAAGTAGATCAATATTCAGTCAATACAAAATGATCTCATAGTGAGGTTATGGAAATTTGACGTCCTATGCTATTGCTATCAATTTCTTTTCAATCTACGGAGAATTATAGATTTTCTTCTCGACACCACATAGACACAGGGTCCTCGATTCCTTCATCTTTGCATTTTTGTGCTAACATGCGACCTTATTATTATTCTTCATGTTTTATCAATTTATTTTATTTATACTGTCATCTTACTGGCCTCTAAGTGTCAATAAAAGAACAAAATTCTTGAGACGTTACAAGAGGAAACAAGATTTTGCTTAAACAGCATTGAAACAGAGACTAGATTTATTTTCATCACTATAGCCGAAATTCCACTAGGGTAATTTCAGCACTGCTCCCAGCTTTATGATTTAAGAAAGTCTATTTATATGATTCATCACATAAGAGTGGAAACAATGGGGGAGCTTGCCGCTGACAGACGGTAATGGGAAAATATAAAGCAAAAAGAGAATGTCAGGCTTATGACAATTATAGTGGCAAGAATGCTGTAGTGAGGGACATGATAGACCAAGGAACTGTCCAGAGAGGGGGAATGTTCGTGGGAGTGGTTCTAAGGGAGGATGGTTATAATGGGTCTACTGAGTTGGAGGGTGCTTTCGATATTTTTATTGCTAGTTTTGCTAAAATGTAATCTTATAGGAGAAAGAAAAACGGGAAGGGAAGAAGAGAGAAAGAGAGACTACGAGAGATTTACTACTAAACATAGCTAGATAGACAGAAAGACACACTGAAATATTGAGGGTCAGATAGACAGACAGACAGATAGATAGATAGACTGAGAGACAGACAGACTGGCAAACTGACAGATAGGCTCATAGATAGATAGATAGATAGATAGATAGATAG